>OY821755.1:12157747-12311925 GCA_963682095.1 Potentilla sterilis
GGTTTCTGAAACATGCGAGTGGCTTAGTGAGGGAGTGTGGTGCCGTGTGTAAATTTATTGTTTCGTATTATATATAATTGTGGTGTTTATCAGCTTAGAACTCCCGTTTGAGAATCAACAACGCATCTAGTTGATCGAGATGGGTTGTTGATTCTCGAATTGTCCCATTTTTGGACACTTTAGGCGAACACGAGTTTGTTGATCCTTTTGTTATTCATGTGGTTTTAGTTTACGTTTTGGGATATAGTTTCGACATTGTCTCTCTACAATGTTCCTCGAGTGCAAATTAGGTTGTTTAGATTTTTGTGCACTTGAGGAACTGTAGGGAGATGCTGCCGAAATTTCCCAAAACTGTAGCTGAAACCACATGAATAACAAAAGGATGAACAAACTCGTGTTCGCCTGAAGGGGATAGGACCCAACCCGGAGGCATAAGGAGAAGAAGTGTTGGGACAGGTTTTGATTGTATTATAAATGTTGTGTGCTAACCTTATGCATATTGTCTGTTTATGTTATGACAGGAAACATGGATGATGTCCCCGACAAATCTTGGATGAATCTTCACTTTACACACCCTGATTACAGCACAGGCTTAGTTAACTTCATCAATTTTGTTTCCGCTCGCACTGCTGGAATCGAATTTCTCCCCTGTCCGTGCGCAGTTTGCAGAAATGGTCCTTATTATAAGAAACTCATAGAGATTTATCATCACTGCTTGCACCATGGTTTGGATCCGACTTACACAGTTTGGCACCTACACGGGGAAGTTTCTGCTCAACCGGCAATGATTAGTAAACGGAGACAGTGGCTTCAAGACAGAGCCCAGGCTTCCAGTGTTGTCGGTCCTTCAGCAATCCCGCCTGTGGAGATTATACAAGATGTATTTCCATACTATCCTGGATACCATGCAGATGTACCGCATAATGTCGTTGAAGAAAACGCTGAAGTTCAGTTCAATGACATGGTAGATGATGATTATGCTAAGTATGAAAGGCTTGTAAAGGAGTCTCAAACCCCATTATATGAAGGGAGTGAAGAAACTGTATTAAGTGCCATATTACATGCAATGGAAATTAAAGTTGAACACGGATGGTCGGATACCAGTCTTGATAAATTGTGCAGATGGTTGCATAAGTTTTTTAAAAAGCAACATTTCCCTGTCAGTTATTCGAGAATTACAAAAATCCTAAAGGATCTTTCCCTTGGATATGAAAAAATTCATGTTTGTGAGTTCAACTGTTACCTATTCAGAGGGGATGAAGATAAGTACCGTCGGACTTGTCCAGTATGTGGTGCTGAAAGATACAAGCCAGATACGGATGCCATTCCAAAAAAAGTAATCTGGTATTTCCCTGTCACTCCAAGGTTGAAACGCCTATTTATGTCTCCACACACAGCAAAGCATATGCGATGGCACAAGGAGAGGCGAGTAGATGAAAGTACCCTCCGGCACCCATCTGATGGAGAATCATGGCAACATTTTAACAGGACATTTCCCAGTTTCGACGACATTAAAGGAAGAAATGTGCGGCTTGGACTGGCAACTGATGGTTTTAGTCCATTTGGAACAATGACAACCCAACATAGTACATGGCCGGTGGTTGTGATGCCATTTAATCTACCCCCAAATATGTGTATGAGGAAGGAATATAATATGCTTGCCGTCTTGATTCCTGGCCCTAAATCTCCAGGAATAAATAAACCACGTGGTGTTGTAATTTGATATTCATGTCTAAAAAATTCTATTATTAAATAAATAAAATATATATATATATATATATATATATATATATATATATATATATATATATATATATATAAGTGCGTATCAATTTATATGAAGCGACGAATTTTGAAGACAAATTCGTCGCATGAAAGACATGAAGCGACGAGTTTTGCTCATTTAAAGTGAAGCGACGCGTTATGTCAAAATTCGTCGCTTCATATCTGATATACTGAGTTTCACACTCGTCTTCCTCATTAGCCCGATTTCAACAATCTCTCCCAAATTTTTCCCGCTCTCTCTCTCTCATTTCCCCTAAACCGAAACCCTAACCCGTATCCCCAATCCCCCAAATTGGGACCTTCAAACCCCCAAATCCGGACCTGCAAACCCTAACCCCAAATCCGGTCCTTCAAACCATAACCCCCAAATCCGGACCTTCACATCCTCTCCCAATTCCCCAAATCATCAATGGCACCTGGTTGTAGTGCCCAGAAGAGGAAGAAGGAGCTCGAGGCGAGGAGGGAGAGGATGGCGGCAGAAGCTCTCGCCAGAGAGGCGGCCGCGGCGGCGAAGATGGCGGCGGCGACGGCGTCGGATACGGCAAATGCACAGATGACGGGAGCGGCGGTGGGGACCTTGGTACCGGCCCCGTCTTTGGACGAGACAGACGCGTTGGGGTCGGGCCCTGCTGGAAGCGGCGCTGACGGAGCCGGAGCTGGCGGAAGCGGAGCTGGCGCTGGCGCCACCGCTGGAGCCGGGGCTGCCGCCGTGGAAGGGCACACCGAGGCCGGTCCTCCGTTACGCATTCGGACCAAGAGGGGTCCGAAGCAGCCGGGTAAATGTTCATCTTGATGTATTATGTTTTGGTTATTGATTCTTCTGTCTCAACTCTTGAATGACTATATCGAATTCTATGGAATGGTCTTTGATATAGCTTTTGATTCCCGTATAACTGTAGAAGTTCAAGAATTTTGACAGGCACTCTTTTTCAATGTCGATTTAGAACTCAAAGCCTCTGCAGATACATGGATTTGTTTAAATAATGAAGCTGAATGGCTAATGCATTGATATTAAAACAACTTATGTAAAGGGTGTATAAACAATTAAACATGAATCAGAATTTCCACATTACTTTATAAAGGTTCAGTATATGTCCATTTGAAGTTTTGAACTAGTTGGTTTCTTTGTTAGATAGACACAATAATTAGACTCTTCATAGGATCATCTTTTTTTTTTCCGTTTTTTCCTTTCAACCATTTTGAAGATAAAGAAGCTAAAGGTACTTAATGTTCAGATTACAATACGTCTACATAATTCCAATGAAAGATTATGGATCATTGGACAAGCATATATCAATGCTTTCCGAATAGGCTTTCGAGTATATGATCACTACTGTCCTTCCTTTTTTTTGTTCATGTTTATTGACATTAAGGACATGATTAGTCAGTTAGGTTGAAAGTTGAAACCTTCCTGCAGTCTGGTGAACCACTCCCCCCTTCTTTTTTTTTTTTCAATTTGTTGGAGTAGAAAGAGAAGTCAATTACGTACCTATATCTGTCAAGCATATATCAATATCAGGTTATTCGAGCAGCTATATTTGGATTCTGCAATTAGAGCCAGAGATGTACTTTGCCTATATCTGTCACTCAGTATTTTACTATGAAGTCTTTTCACATTGTAGACTTGTAGTCAATATATTCTTTTTCCCGAACATGGCAAGCGTGAAGAAAGGCATCAATATACATAAAAATTGGCTTGAACATTGCATTAGTTGATTAATTTTGACATTGTAGCATATTGCAATTCCATTTCACTGTTCTTCATCTTTGATCATCCACTAGAACCTTAAAATCAGTACTAATTGAGAATAACATAGTTAGAAGGCTCAAAGATGATGGATGCTTGAAGGCAGAACATAATACAAGATGTGCTCTCTCTTTTTGATCGAAAGAGAAGAAACTTAGGTTAAGAAATGCTTGATATTATATATTATTCGCAAATTAAATTACTTCCTACAAACTTTTTTAAAGTGTGAACTGTGAAGGATGCTTGTGTAAACTTGGAAAGTTTTGGCTGGACGTTTTTCGTCTAACAATATACTGTATATATATAAAGGATATGATATATATACATATATTTTGTTATATATATATATATATATATGTAATGGTACGTACTGTACATCTATAGCAAAGGTTTTATATCATTACATCAGAGTTCATAAGTTACAGGATGTCCCCAAGAGGGGGTCACAGTATTTAGGGTATTTGTTTGACTGCGAGTTTGCGATATATGTTCTAAATTTCTCTTTGGTCATTCCCCTTTTCAGTAGTTGAACTTCTTAACTGCATTTATTTACATCCATATCAGTAGTTCTGGATGAGATTAGGCATAGCTTGTGATAAATTTCATACTTCAGAACTGATTCAAGATATGAATGTGATGTATACCAAGTGCTGTCCCAATCACCATCGTTGAGTTTAAGCATTTTTTGTTTTGAATCTTGTACAAGCATTCAAAGGCTCTCCTTGTACGTGTTCTGTTATGAGCTATAAACTGCATTAGGTGACAATCTTTTACAGCTTGAACCTAACTCAACTAGTAGCTCCTTTAATTAGTTGCTGAAATTCAGCGCTTAGTACCTCCTTTAATGTGATGCCAATTGGAGTTGCAGGATTATGTTACTATTGCATATTGTTTCATTTGTGCATTATATTGGCAGAGATTGTTAATATGTCAACGGGGGAAAGAGTTGAAGTGGAGAATGAGAAGCTTGGCATCATCACGGGGACAAAGACGGCATACTTGAAGGGGCTAAACAATAACCAACCTCTGAAGGTTGTGTATGCGGAAGAGCATAAGGGTCCTGTAGAGTTGAAGTGGAGGACATTGATGTCT
Organism: Potentilla sterilis; assembly: GCA_963682095.1. Lineage (NCBI taxonomy): Eukaryota > Viridiplantae > Streptophyta > Magnoliopsida > Rosales > Rosaceae > Potentilla > Potentilla sterilis. The sequence goes on from OY821755.1 coordinate 12,162,372, forward strand.
CGAGACATCGGCTGCGCCGTCCGGACCAAAGTGCCAATGCTGGCGCCGTCATATGCAGAGCTGGCTGAGGAGCACCGAGATACACTTACCCACTATATGGAGGTAAAAGGCCGGATTTTTTTTCTCAATATTTCTAAAGTTGAAATATGATGTTCAATTTCTAATGCATTTTTGAACAATTGTTGTCTACTAGATGTGGTATGACCTCCCTGCCACCGAGACAGGCCTGTGGAGATACATCGACGAGACCGCTGCCAAGATCTACAAGGACTGGAAGTACGACTGCCACACGCACTACGTCGAAGTATCAAAGGCGATACCTTGGGAGTTCATCCACCGACCGGAGCAGTGGGAGTACCTCAAAGCCCACTTTGAGGACGACGCTTACAAGGTTAAGCTATATTTCTTTATAGCTACACGCTTAGTTAATTAGTTCTCCCTAATATGATATATTAATTATATGATCAACTGTGTTTTGCAGAGGATGTGTGCCCGGAATGCGGCTAACCGGAACAAGGGCAAGGAGAAGGGGTATGCAATCAACCACCACTCCGGCACCACTCCGTACAGCTACCGGGTCGCTGCGAACGAGAAGAAAGGGCATCCTGCGCCTATACTGCAGACGGTATGCGATGTGTATCAGAAGTCGCAGAATGCGCAAGAGAAAGTGGTGAGTCACTTCTCCATCGGCTTGTGATTTCGGTTTTTTTTAATTACAATGTATCATAACCGGAGTCTCAAATTGTTTTTACTTGCAGGTAGCGGTGAAGAGGAAGATGGACGAGCTATGTGCGAGCCGAGTCAGTGATGAAGCGGGCGGCAGTCAGGTGACGGGCGGCGTTAGCGTGGCCGACCAGATGGCGATAGTGGAGAAGGAGTTGGGTGGGAAGCCGGGGACGAGGGTCCGAGGTACTTTATTTTTTCACCCAAATCTTTTGCAAGTTTCATTGTTTAGAAGCGAAATGGTTTTTGGTTTGACTTCTCTTTTACCATTGTTGCAGGGTTAGGGGGAGCGTTAAGACGCCCGCCAAAAGAAAGAGGCGGTGCACGCGTGTCCAAACAAGATGAGGAGTTGAGGACCCAACTAGCAACCGCCATCCAACAGAACACCGAGATGCAACAACGTATGAGAGAGATGGAGGGTCACCTCCAGATTTTGATGGCGGCCCAAGCCCAAGCCGTTGCGGTACCAACAACTCCAGTCCCTGACAAATCCTCATGCGCTAGTGGTTGTTTAGGTATCTCCGGTGAACACATTGACTAGGACAATTTTTTTCAGTCTAAAATAGCTTTGTAGCTTGATGGATATTCTAGAACAATCTCGAGGATTATCGGCATCGTAATTATGTAACATATTCTAGATTTAAATAAACTTTTAAACGTTTGCTAATGTAATGTGTGTGTGTGTAATGTTGGATGTGTGGTGTATGTGATTTGAATGCAGGTTTTTTGTTATTTGATCGAACCTGGAATGAGTGCAAAACTGACCAGAAACATTTGTTTTGAATCTGTAACTCAGAACGAAGCGACGAATATTGAACCATATTTGTCGCATCACAACTGAAGCGACAAGCAAACTTCGTCGCTTCCATGTTGTATTCCAACATTTTCTTCTGTGAAACGTCAGACGAAGCGACGCATTTTGAAAGAAAATTCGTCGCCTCAAACAGTCAAGCGACAGACAATATTCGTCGCTGAAACATATACGACGAAGTGTTTGTAGTCGTCGCTTCGAAATGAACGACGAAGTTTGAAGTCGTCGCTTCGAACTGAACGACGAAGTTTGAAGTCGTCGCTTCGAATTGAGCGACGAATTTCGGGGTCGTCGTTTGATATTCTGAGGCGACGATATTTTGTACATTATTCGTCGCCTCACAATCAAAACGACGACTGTGAAGCGACGACAGTGAAGCGACGAGTTTCGTCGGCACATATCCGAGGCGACGACTTTTTACTCCAGGCGACGACTTTTGGTCGTCGCTTCAATCGCGCCCTGCAGTAGTGTGGAGCTCTTAAGCTTATTGCCTTGAAGCCTCAAGTGAAATGGAACAGTAGAAGATATAGTGATGTGACCTCAATGCAACAAAGTTCAAATGCCCCCACACATCTTTACATGAACAAGAACAAGAACTCCAAGTCCCCAACGATAAGGTTTTGGAATATTTCCAAGCTAGTCAGCCAGCTGCCAAACCGCCTTCAACTTCTGGCCCTCCCCCCTAGCTTCTTTCTCCCTCCCTCCCTTCCTTCCTCCCTCTCCCATTAGGGCATCCCCTACCCTACACTGGAGGAGCCCTACCCTACAGTCCCCAGTAGCTCTTTCCTGTATATATCTTTCTGACTTCTGCAAGTGCAGCTCAGGGGACTGGGAGATGGGGAATCTATTCAGAGCTCTCTCACTATCTCTCTCGCTCTGTGCATGACCACGTTCTTGAACCTCTTTTCATTCATTCAGTTCCAGCTAGCTTAGCTTTGCTAGCCTTTCTTCATTTCCAGTTCTGTATATTTTCTTATTGGGGCTTGTTATTCCCAGTTTCCCACAACTTTCGACTCGAGTTTTTTTCCTTTCACCAAAAAGTGAGATGAGGGTTTGTCGGTTTAGGGCAACTGTAAGATCCATTTCTCCCATCGAATTAATGCCTGGAGACTCATACTAATACATCCCATCATGTCTGAGTTGAACGGAGCATCAGTAAAACAAAGGACCAAAATCTACATTGCAGCTACTTCCGAGTATTTGATAGAAGTCACATTGCAACTACTTCCGAGTATTAGGAGGGGGATGGGAAAGGACCGAAGGCCTAATTATCAGTGGCCAATACTATTGTCAAGGTCTATTATCAAAGAGAATTACAATTCGGACAAGATGTTTTGTTATTATGCAATGATGGAAACTTTTTTAAAGTTAGCAAGTTAGGTATTGGTCACTATAATAATAATTAAAAAAAAATAGTATACATCGGTTTATCACATATTTCCTTATATGCAACGATTATGATAATACGATAAAAAAAAAATACGATACGAAAGACATGTATAATGTAATCTCACATTTGAAAATCTAATGATTATGATAATTTACGACAAGTAATTATAAAGTAAGACACAAACAAAATAAACTATATATGACACGAAAGACATGCACAGTACAATCTCAAGTTCGAAAATCTGTTTACAAACTGATTTACTTCCATGTAATTTGTAGAGGATACATGTCAAGTAACACATGTTCAATCTCATGATTGGGTATGTAGCAACAGCCTGCCTTGTACATCTCTATGATGATTAACCACCTCAATACAAAGAGATCACCACTATTGCGTTATTACAAACAACAAAGGCCTAAGAGAGAACGTGAAGTGCTAGTGTATTACACTATTAGAACGTACTCTGTGAGAGTTTAACTCTTGCAATATTAAATAAGCTTTCTGGTTCTTAGCTCTCGTCCGCTCTTTACCAAATGGTTCTCTAGCTCTACATAACCTGAGCTTCGCTGATGCCAAATCCCTCTAGGCCATCTGGGACTAGCCCTTCAAGCCTCTTCTCCATCTCATAGGGTTAGCTCGAAGTCAAATTGCAAGAACTGTGGGTGGTGGGATATCACAAAATCAACTGGTAAGAGCAATCATCCATTTCAGAAAAGAATTTTTGAAGTCTCAAAGATGATACAAGACATGGTGAAAGCGATTCCAATGGGAAAAAAGAGGTCTCCCTCGATCAAATCGACATTGATGGATCGTTGAAGTTTAGGTCGAGTTTAGTATTCATCAGTTTGTTATATATGGCCGCCCTACTGCACATAGGTTTAGCTTTGCGTACAAAAGCTTTGGCACCCTTTGCCAACACAATATATAGCTTTGTACTATTATACAAAGTCAAGTCTAAGAATCGGTGGTGGGGAATCACAGATCAATTGGTAAGGTCGATCATCCAATCTTAAGAAACAATTTTTGGAGTTTTACAATGATTTCAGAAAATATACCAAGGACTCGATAAGAGGATGAGTAAAGACATATTTGAAAGCAATTCGACTGAAAATTGTCGAAGAGTTATACTCGTCTAATGTTTTTTTATCATCAAATTCATTCTAATCTTTGTTCTTCAATGAAGATGTTATCTGATAAAAAAAAAAGATATTACTATTGAGTTTCTTTGGCATGGATCAGGTGTTTATCTTCCCAAAATGTAAAATGAAACGCTTTGAAGTTATTTTTCATTGAGCAACGGTGGGTGATCAATCTATTGGATAGATTAGGTTTAACATAAGGTGGTGACATCTAACTCGAATGAACAATGAAATATATATATATATATATATATATATATATATATATATATATATATATATATATATATATATATAGGGAGCCATTCTATTAAGAGATTCCTTGTTTTTTCTATTTTAAGGGATCGGTTATTAGACCAACTTGTTGATCACATTTTCACATCTCCACCGTTCAATTACTAGATTTGTATGTGTAAATACTTCTTGTAAATTTTTAGCCAAAATAGTGATCGTTAAGGCGTCTAACTAGATTAAATCAATGAACGTATGAAATTTGTCAAAGCTGAACCGTTCATGTTTTTATTTGTAAATTTCAATTTTGAATGCTCTAATGATTATCAAATGGAATGAAAATGTACAGATATGATCTACTCATATAAACATGAAAGTTGAACGATGGAGATCTTAATATGTGATCGAAAAATAAGTTAAATAATCGATCCCTTAAAATGGACAAAATGAGGGATTTCTTAGTGGAAGGGGCCTCTATATATATATATGTGTGTGTGTGCGTACTTCTTTTACAGTTCAAGTACGTTTATTTTGATTGGGAAATATGGTGATGACATTCACTCTCAACCCCAACTCGGCAACTCGATCCCCCATTGTCATTCTTACTTCACCTGTTTCAAATTTTAAATAGGGTACATTAACCTGATGTATACAATAGCCAAATTTTTAGTGATCACAGTTAATTTTGTTGCAGACGCTGCGGCATACTTTGGTCATGAGTCAGAGGAGTCGAATCCTTCTAGCAAATGTTGGTTGCACAATATGTTTCTATTTGTAATTTTTCTTTTTTAATCGAAAAAATTAAATTAAATAAAAGATGACACATAAATAAACCCTACATGTACAACAAATCATCGTTTGCCGTTATAGATCGAGATCTCTCCGATGTGGGAACACCGATTATAGGAGGGTTGAGGTGTGCCGTAACCCTTCTCATTTTTTTCTGAAAACAAAACGTAAATCTACAGATTTCATATACAATTAAGCTAGAGAACACATTTCATCTTCTTAATTTAGCACCCTCTTGACATTGATCGATTCTAATTGATGTCTAACACAGTCATTAATTAAGAAAATAATTCTAAATACAAGAATTTTAGTGTAAATTTCAGTAGGAATCCACCCTCAAAATTAACTTGAAGGTGCTACCCACACACCACCTTTTTATTTCTAGCTCCGTCCTCGCACCGGTCGACGTCAAATACCATATAATTAGTTTATTTGTGAGGCAACTCTTAACAGGAATAAACTGAATCCTCGCTCCTAAATCGTTATTGAGCATCCCTTAACAAACCTAGCGACAAGCTCCCACTCAATGAATACCCTACAAGCTACGACATATTAAACCAGAAAGGCCTCTCAATCAAATCAGATGGGGGAGTTCGTTAGCAATTAGAGAACTCAATGAGGTCCCATTTTCGATCTTGAACCAAACTAAAGCGGGGAGACAAATACCCAATTGACTTGTAATAATCACACAAAAAGCTCATCTTTCACATAAAAGTTGTGACAAAATAATATAATGGGCGTAATTGCATGTAACATGTTTATCTACTTCGACCTTTTTAAGCCTAATCATGGATCATATCTCCCATGTGGTCCACCGACCCCATTGCTACGCAAATATTAATTCCCCTTTTATTAACCCCCCAAAAAAACAAAAACCAAACCTGACACCCAAAAATAAAATATTTAATTTCTATTTCTTTTGGGAATCTTAAAAAATTAAATAAATTGAGAATTACTCAAAACAGAGCTGCCTCTCTGGCTCTGCCGCTGGTGCCTCTGTTTGAATCTTGGCAGCATTTCCAAAAACCCCTCCAGTTTTTTTAAAATAAAAAAAATATAATAACACATGGATAAGCTCAAACCATTTGATGCTAATTAATCCCACACGCGCAGGTCAAGCGCGATTGCTACAGTCACGGTCATAGAAATGGCCATGGAAAGAAGATGAAGAAGAAGAAGATGAAGAAGAAGAAGAAGAAGACAAATATAACTACATTATCAGAATCTTCCCGCATATTTACATTACACCAAAAAGAAAAATTAAAAGCTAACGAGAAAAATGATAACGGATGCCGGAAGAAACGACGACGACGACGTTCAATGTTAGAAACTTTTTTTTTTTTTTCTTTTTTACTTTTTTCCATTACCGGAATTCAGTTACGGTCGGCTCGGTTCTTGCTGTTATGACTGTGACTCTGACTCTGTTGCACGTAATTGCTGTGCTGCCCGCCCCTCCCTGAAACGGCGCCGTTTAAGTCTCGTTTTTGCGGAGAAGAGAACAGCTGCCCGAACCCGAAACCGGATTTGGAGGAGCCCCTGAGAGAGCAGACCGGGACGTTGAGAACCGGCGTCACTCTGACGTTGGCTGAGTACGACCGCTCCATGCCTCTGTGCTTCAATCTGGGCCCACCGTTGAAGCTGCTTGGACTGCTCGAGCTCCGCTCTAGGCTCTGGAACACTATCTTCCCCGACGAGTTCATCCTCGGGCTGTCAACCGAGACGCCTCGGCTGACGGCTGTGGCGGCGGATTCCGCCGCCGCTGGCCTCCGCATCGGGCTCCGTCCCGCCCTAGCGGCTTGATCCGCCGCCGCTCTCTGCTTGATTTCGCGAATCTTGACGGCAGTTTTTGCCCGCGCCGGCTTGCGGTGGAGCGAGATCAGCGGGTTCGGGTTCGGATTCGGGTTTGGTTTATCCGAATCTAAAGAGAGCCGGGGTAGGTCGTCGTGCTCGTGACCCGAGGAGGATGACGACAGCGAGAGGCGGGAGGAGATGGAGACGGACTCGCAGTCGGAGTCTCTGAGCAGCGGCAGGCTCAAGTACGCGTCTGAGGACTTGGAACTTCTGTGAAGGAAGTGCTTCAGTGACTTGGGAGCTGCGTTTGCGGTGGCAGAAGACGACGTCGTTTTCTGACCAGCCTCGACCTTGGCGCTGCCGTTACCGTTACCGTTACCGTTACCGTTATTGGAATTCTGGTAGAGCTTCTTCAATCCCAAGAGCTCTCTCCAACGGCTGGAGCACCTGGGAGCTTTTGGGGAGAACAAGTACGGGTCCGTAACTGCCATCTCCTGCCTCCGGCGGAATTTCGCCGTCTCCGGGAACCTGATCTCGGAAGACGAAGAAGGCTCGTTGTTGACTGGAGGTTTGACTGAAGTGTGGAGCGGCATGAGCTTCCCGCCGGAGAAGAGCTCATCGGCAGGAAGCATGGCGACCGGATCTTCGAGCCGGAACTCAAACTCTCCACCGTTAAGCTCCGGATCTGGTCCTTCCGGTTGATTCTTCGCCGGAGACGAGGGCTTAGCTCCGGGAATTCGGCCATTATCGCCGTTGTTGTTGCTATCGCAGCTGAATGAGACTCGCGGGCTGAGCCAGCCGTAGGAGGGGTATGTCGTCGCCGGCGCGAACTTCTCCGGCGACATGCCAATGTTGTTGATGCAAGCCGAGGCCATAGTGAAGAGTGTGGCAAAACGACAATGTGGATTTGCGTTTTGGGCCGGAATCACATTGCCGGGAAATGCGGTGTGGGAGGAAGGAGATCTGAGAGAGAGGAGCGGTTGGGTGAGTTGGCGTCTTAGGGTTTGGGGGAGTTATAGCGGTCAAAGTGGTCTAGTGTGCTTTGGTGTCACTGAATACGGAACATGAATAAGAAGTGGGGGTATATATAGCACAAGTGGAAATGGGTTTGTTTTATTTCGGGCTGTTAGGGCCACTTCGCCCCCCCCACCCCCTATCATTTGATATTTAATATTTTTCCTGTTTAGTTTTTTTTTTTTTTTTTTTGTTCTTCAATGCTAATCCATACCCAATATCTGCATGTTTAATGGATTTCATTACCAAAGTTAAATACAGAGCAAAAGTTTATTTTACAGCCATTAATTTCATCCACATATTTTTTAATATAATTTTTTTTTCAAAATAAATAAATATAAGGGTATCACACACATCTCTTGTCGTGACTCGAACCCAGCGGTGGGTAAGATACCTGGGGGTAAGTGTCCCAACGGGTCTGCGGACCTGTAAAGCAAGACATATTTAAGTCCCCATTCAAGATGACATGACCGGGAACTTGGGAAACTTGTTGACAGTAGCCATAGAGAGGCGACCCAGACCCCCAAACCCGCAACCAACACTCCTGGACCCGGCCCAGGACCCGGGGCCTGGGGCCAGAGCATGAACACCTGCACCCGTGCCCTGACAGGTCTTACCTGCGACCTGGGCCCGGGAACCGGGGATGGCAGCTCCCCAAACAAGGCCCTGAACAGTACTATAATATGTGCAGAAAGGGGCCAGTCCCACATCGAATGGTGATGCCAATCCTCACACCCGGCAGCATATATAAGGGTCCCAACTGCCATCATTAAGAGGTAATCAATACTCCAACTACTCATTCCCGCTTAAGTTATTAGCTTATCTCAATTATACTGACTTAGACATCGGAGCGGAATAGACCGGCCCCGCCCGATATTCCCTTAGTTAGCAGGGCTTGCAGGTAGAAATCACATCAAGATCCACCGGTATCTGCGAGTTTACGGATTCAGACAGAAACAATTGGCGCCGTCTGAGGGAAAAGTACAAAAAGTTTGTGTTGTCGTACGAGCGGGAACGAAATCGATCAGTCTACGGGTAGCCAAAAAAAAAAAACATGTCTGGATGCACAGGAGAAAAGAGGGAAGGAAATCCAGAGGACCGATGGGTTCTGGAGCCGATGCTAGTCCAAATCCCGGCCGCGGGTGCAGTCCAAATCCCGGCCGCGAGTGCAGTCCAAATCCCGGGGCCGGGACAGGGGCAGCCCGCTGGAGGTTGCAGTCAGACCGCTGCCGGTATCCGGGATCAGGACGGAACCATGGGCGCATACGACAGGGATGCACGCGGGAAGGACCCGGAAGAAGCCCACCAGGTCTTGAGCTTGGAACCCGCGCCGGCGTCCCCCGAGGCCCCGAACCGAGGGGAAGATCGGCTGCCCAGCAACGACAGCCCGGACGACGTCTCCACTCCCGGCCAATACGATATGGCGGGAGAAATAGAAGAGATGCGAGCGGAAGTAAACCGCTTGCGGGCAGAGAGCGATTGGGACAGGGCGGAGGTCACCACCAGGTATCAAGACATGGAAGCGGTCAATGCCACACTGGTGGCGGCCTTGGAAAGAGACCAGGCTCTGGCGAAGTCATTCGCACCACCCACAAAAGAGCTTCCCTACCAGGAGGTGGGCCAGTCATCAGGAGGAGAGAGGGACACCGGCGTGGCGGGAGACGTGGTCCTGGCGGCCGCGATACCACCAAAGATCGTCCCAGCTCCTCGAAGGACTAGCGACTCGTTCGAGGAAGATACCACCACCTCGACCGCACGGGCACTACATATACTATCTGACTAGGTGTCAGAGATGAAGGCCCAGATGGAGGCCAACGAGAGAAAGGCTGCGAGACCGCCGGAGAGCGTACGATTCAACGAACGGCCCGAACCCTTCTCACTCCGGGTATTGGAATCAGGAAGAGCGGGCACCCAAAAGTCGCTAAAACTGACATACTCCGGGGCCGGCTGCCCATACCAACACTTGGACAGCTTCCGATCCCAAACGTGTGCTAAAGGCTACTCTAACGCTGTTTGCTGCAACATATTCTAGGAGACCCTATCCGGGGAGGCACTTAGCTGGTTCTACGAGTTGCCAGCGAATTCTGTAGAGGCATTCGAACAGCTGGCCGACAGGTTCGTGGGCCGGTTCATATTACGGGTCGAGGGGGCCCTGACCTCAACAGTTCTTTTCAACTGCAGGCAGGCAGACGGCGAAGAGCTCTGAGCTTTCATCAACCGTTGACAGACGACCACTGCCGGGGTCAGAGACTTGGATAAGGGGATTGCCGAATCGGCCTTCAAATAAGGTCTCCGACCAGAAAAATTCTCGTACGCTGTGCGGGTGGAGACCCCGCAGGGTTACGATGAGCTAATGGCGATGGCCATTAGGCACACCCAGGCGGAACACGAAACTTATGGATCTCGCGAACACAAGAGAAGACAAGAGGAACATGACTCTGCCCGGCAGGAGACAAGAAACTGGAAGCAGGGCTACGACCGAGGAGCCGCATCCGACAGGAAGCCAAGGAGCTGGCCGAACCAGCAACACTTGAGGGACACTATTGACACCCCCCAGCGGGACGACAAGAGGTATTCTCCACCTTAACCGCTTCCTACGAGGACATCCTATATGAGAACGGGAACAACATCTCCCTTCACCAAAAAAAAAGCACCCAAAGGGGAACCTGACCAGGGCGCAGACTGGTAAGTACTGCTCCTACCATGATGAAGCCACGCACCACACAAACGACTGCCTTGCCTTGAAAACCACGATTGAGGGCCTAGTCCGCCGCGGTGACTTGCAGCGGTATCAAGGGTAACCCGGACAATGGGGACCGCGCGGAATCGGGACGCCTATCCCGTAACACCAACGCTCATACGACCGGTCGAAATCTTACACCCGTATAGAAGCTCAGCTGTCCAACAACCTATCAGCCCGAGTAAAATGCTAGTTTTTCCTCCCTCCTAAACACAACTAGCTAGGCATCCCAACCAGTCCGGCATGTGTAATTTCAGCAGTTATTTATTCCAACTTTATTTTCAACTAACTATAGAGCGCAATCCATGGGTAGCTAAGCCAAGCAAATTGAAAAAGGCATAACACAAACTCAGGCAAAATGTCCATTCATTGTAATTCAGGGCAGCATTTACAAAAAAAAAAGGGACGGCAGGAGTGTACAAAGTCTGGATCCTGCTAAGGCGCTTCCGCCTGCTCCCCCTCTTCAGCAGAAGCTCCTTCACCAGCGGTGTTTTCGACAGCGGGGTCCTCACCGGCCGACTCGGTACCACCCTCCAGACCCTCCTCTTTGTCCGTCTGCGGCAGTGGCAACTTTGAGACGTTAAGATAGCCCTTACTCTTCCAGTCGTCATAAGTATCGGTTATCCCCGCCTCCCGGGCCTGGACCAGCAGATCAAGAAGCTCAGCGCTTTCTTGATACTTCTTCACTGCCCGCTGGTACACCTCCGGGTCATTTTCATCGACCGCCCCGCCGGCAGAGGCGGATACCGTCGCCATCTCCCTCTGGAGCTCCTCGACCTTGGTCTCCAGCTCCGCCCTCTCCTCCTCCAGACCCTTCTTCTCCTCTTCAAGAGCCTAAACCTGGGCCTCCAGCTTGGCAACTTGCTTCCTGGCCCTCTCCTCCAAGCGGGCCTTCTCCCGTTGGAGCTTGGATTTCTCCAACTCTAAGAGGTCCCGGGCGTTCGTCAACGCCCCCACCTGCTTCTTCAGCTCTAGCAGGTCTTCACTTGCATCCAACTGGTACAAGTAGTACAGCGACGACAGTTTAACAGGCACCGGTTATAAAGCAACAGAGCACGAAATAATGTTGAACGAATACCAGTGGAAAACTATCCTTACCTGGAGGGCCACCTCCTTGGTCTCCAGCCGGTTCTCCTCCGATCGCCCCCCCGGAGTCACAATCTTCTCCATCTCCATCCCTGCACATCCGTGAGCAGCCTCTGGGCGAAAGACTCGCCCGGGCCCGCCGCAGGACCCTTCTCCACCCCCGATGCTTCTGTACCGGCAGCAGCAGAGCTAGAGGCAGCAGGAACATCGCCTTGGGCGGTAGTGGGGGTACTACGCGTCAGCTTCAGCCGCTTAGCCAAGCTATCACCAACCGAATGGCCGGTGAAGGTTACAACCGCGGAGGCCGGTATCTTCCGGGACCTCTTCCTCCTTTCACCCAGGTCAACCTGTAAAGGAGAAGATAGGGCGGCACCTAGAGGAGACTTGGCGACTATTGGCACCGGGCCCAACCGCTGCAGAATCCTTGATGCACCACCTGTTTCTGTTGTAACCCGTAGGCCTGACAGAGACTGGTGGATCTTGGTGTGATTCATTTCTGCAAGTCCTGCTAACTAAGGAGAATACCGGGCGGGCCGGTCTTCTCCTCTCCGATGCCTAAGTTAGTACCGTTGGGATAAATGGATAACTTAAGCGGAAACAATAAGTAGTTGGAGAGTTGGTTACATATTAATGAGGGTAGTTGAGGCCCTTATATAGGTTGTCGAGCGTGAGGTTTGGTCTCACTCTTCGATGTGGGACTGATCCCCTTCTGTTCATATATTTGGGCCGCTTTGGTGGTCTGTTCAGCAGGCTGGCGCCCCCGGCTCCCTGGCCCCTGGCCATAAGGTAGGTTGCTGGACCCTGGGTCCTGGCTGCCCCGGGCCATGGACCGGGTAATGCGGCTGCGTGGGACTGGGTAGCCCCTCTGTGGCTACCGTCAACAAGTCCCCCAAGTTCCCGGTCAAGTGTAATCTTGAATGGGGACTTAAATATGTCTTGCTCTGCAGGCCCACAGACCCGCAGGGTTACCGACCCAACGGTGCCCTAGTCCCTCAAGTCCGCGTTGAAGATTGGGCTTGGCCGGGCGTTCGAGCAGAAAGCCTGTTATGATGGTGCGTGGTGATGCGAGTGCCTATTAATGAGGGTAGTTGAGGCCCTTATATAGGTTGTCGAGTGTGAGGTCTGGTCTCACTCTTCGATGTGGAACTGATCCCCTTTTGTTCATATATTGTGGCCGCTTTGGTGGTCTGTTCAGCAGGCTGGCGCCCCCGGCTCCCGGGCCCCTAGCTATAAGGTAGGCTGCTGGGCCCCGGGTCCGAGCGTTAACGATCTTGCCCCGGGCCATGGACCGGGCCCGGGTGGTGCGGCTGCGGGTCTGTGGGCCTGGGTAGCCCCTCTGTGGCTACCGTCAACACCACCCGGGGGCTTTGGCGGCCCAGCAACAGCCTTCCCCGGTCTAGAACTTCAACGGGATCAGAGATACATCATACACTCCACCACCCACCAGGATTCCCCCCTCGATGACATAGTTCCAGCACCTCCCGTCGGATAAAGTTGTAGGAACTTCGCTCTAGGTCCAACCAGCACCCAGCACCAGGATTCCCCCCTCGGTGATCCTATCTCTTTCCAGCTCAGATAACCGATACGACTGATCACCGATCGGCTGAAAGGCACCAGGCACGCGGTAAGTCCTACTCCTCTTCTGCCAGCCCCCCTGCCATTACCACATTCTTCCTCCAATTATTGTTGACCCAGGAGGGCAAGTGGGTTATCACCTGCTTAAAGTCCCGAGCATAAAATCTTACACACCCTCGGGCCTTACTCTTCTTCGAGTATGTCACCCGGTACAAGGCCCGAAACTCATTCACCGTAGGGCAACTCATGTCACTCAACCAGTAGAGACAGCCCTGACTCAACAGTTGCCTCCACTGGTTCCCGGGCAGCTGTGCCGGTGATATCCTGATGGCACTCAGCAGGTACTGCACAAAATCCAGCAGCGGGAGCAATAGCCCATGCCGAATTGGTCCTCATGAACGGCAACCCAACCATCCTTCGGGTTGCAAGCTGACTCTCCATAATATAGGGGCCGCAGCTCTACCTCTCCGGAAATATTCCACCTCGTCCGAAAAGCGAAAATCTCCGCGGGAGATAAGGATCCCTCCGGCTCATCACAACCTATGGTTTTATCCCCGTCCACAATTACGTGGCGCGGGGACCCTCCCTGGTGGGCAGTGCCCAAGGACACTCCGTACAGAGCATCCTCCTGTCCCAGCGACCCGGACGCCATCGCCTCACCGGTCGAGCGAGCGCTGGGGTTAGGCCCTGAGGAAGAGGAGGCAAGCCAATCCTCCATCCTCTCTTGGTCGTCCATCACCGGTTGCCTGGCGGCCAATCCGGAAACCTCACTGGAGCTTACAGAATCCATGTAACCTAGAAAAAAAAAAAACCCCTTGCCCGATTAGAAACACGATCTAAAAAAAAAAAACCAACAACCACAGCAGGCCTGTACGAAGCATATTGTGCCCCGACACAGTCCACACCGGGCGATAGAAATCTCAGCCGACAGTTCCCGGTTCTCGCAGAGATCCGATACTACAACGGTCCTATCCAAAGGGCTAATCTAGGTACCACCAAACGACCATCGGATCCATCCACGAACCAAAAAGGGGGAGGAAAAACAATTTCAGAACCGCAAAGGACTGAGACTCACCGATTAGTGTGCACGATGACGGAAACGCAACAGCTGGAAAACACCTAGCAATTGTGTTGAGCGAGGCTAAAACAAAGGATCAGTTATCAGCCAAACGAAAAACACACGAAGAGACAAGGGTTTATATGCAGCCCCAGCGCCCTTGAATTCCCCCCCCCCCCCCCCCCCCCCCCCCCCAAACTACTCAGTAGGGCAACTCAAGCGCCCGCGGATCCGGGTCATCTGACCGTCTCCTACCGACACGTGTCCCAATATTGGTAACCTCCCAGGCCATCATAACTGATGGGACTGATGGAATACCCCCTTCAATGCATGTCAGCCACCTGCCTCGCATGCGGAGGGTCGTTGAAAGAGTAGGGGACTTACTCGAACCGTCTCACCTACAGCCTACTCCACCTAGCGCTGAAATACTCCACCGGACGAACTCTTCCTCTAACACAGGATACTTCTTCCCGCAGGCTAGAAACCTTGTACGTTTATTATTGTTACCCCTGAAATATTCCAACAAGTACGGGGCCATCTAACATATATCACAACGGTACGGGGCATTCCACCGGTTGAATTTATTCCACATTTACAGGCACAGTTAGATACCCCACAGGGAGAAGTATTCCTCTAGCACAGGAAACCTCTTGCCGCAGGCTAAAAACCCTGCACAATACCACAGACCTGTAAGAACAAAGGTTGGGAAACCGATCGGGGATGTCTCCGGCGCCAACACGGGACCACTTCACCCCGGGAGACTTGATCCTCTCATACGTGACAACTCTTCCCGCATGCTAAAATCCCCGCACACACCTCACGCCTGTACGGCCAAAGGGTATGAAACGATCGGGGATGTCTCCGGCACCAACACGGGACCGCTTCACCCCGGGAGACTTGATCTTCTCATACAGGACAACTCTTCCCACAGGCTAAAAGCCTTGCACATCCTATATGCCTGCAAGAACAAGAGGTTGTGTGACACGTGGGGACGGCTGCCCAGGATCACTCCGGGCCACGCCACCCACCAGTAACTCCTATAACAAAGGTCACGTTTCCCGCTGGTACTGGGTGACCTCTTCAAAACTGTTCAAGGCACTCACCGGCTACTATGACTCGGTCATCCCATTCGTTATATTCACCGCGTTTTCCCCGGAACATAGTACGGCGGATTTCAACGTCACATCATCCCATTCACTATATTCACCAGGTTTTCTCCGGAACATAGCATGACGGATTTCAACGCCACATTATCATTTTACGTACTACATCTTGTACTCATATGCAACTGTCAGCATCAACATTATAAACATGCACTTAATCACATTAAGCATCATCATAACAGGTTTATTCGAACGCCCGGCCAAGCCCAATCTTAAACGCGGACTTGGGGGGCTAGGATACCGGTGGGTAAGTGCCCCAGCAGGTCTGCGGGCCTTTAAAACAAGACAGATTTAAGTCCCCATTCAAGATGACACTTGACCGGAAACTTGGGGGACTTGTTGACAGTAGCCATAGAGAGGCTACCCAGGCCCCCAAACCTGTAGCCAGCACTCCTGGACCCGGCCCAGGGCCCGGGGCCAGAGCATGAACACCTGCACCCGTGCCCTGGCAGGTCTTACCTGCGACCTGGGCCCGGGAACCGGGGATGACAGCTCCCCAAACAGGGGCCGGAACAGTACTATAATATGTGCAAAAGGGGGTCAGTCCCACATCGAAGGGTGATGCCAGTCCTCACACCTGGCAACCTATATAAGGGTCCTGTTGACAGTAGCCACAGAGGGGCTACATAAGCCCGCAGACCCGCAGCCACTGCATCCGGGGCCGGACTAAGGCCCGGAGCAGGATCACCAGGACCCGGACCCGAGGTCCAGCAGTCTACCTTGTGACCAGGGGCCCGGGGACCGGGGACGCCAGCATGCCAAAGAGGTCACCAAAGCTGCCCTTTGGTGTGCAAACAGAAGGAAGCCAGTCCCACATCGAAGAATGAGACCAGACCTCACGCCCGACCACCTATATAAGGGCCTCAACTATCCTCTTTAATAGGTAACTGATCTCTCTAACTGCTTATCATACATGCTTTAAGTTATCTATTCATCCCATCTATACTAACTTAGGCATCAGAGAGTAGAAGACCGGCCCGCCCGGTATTCCCCTTAGTGAGCAGGTTAAGCAGGAGGAGATCACATCTAGATTCTACCAGGCCTACGGGTTTGTGCAGAAACAATTGGCGCCGTCTATGAGAAGCTCTTACATAAAAACCACGTAAGCATTTGATCAACGAAAAAAGTAGCGTTGCTCTACCGGAGGGTAGAACCCGATCGATCCTTGAAAGTTTTGAAAGTAAATCCACAAAATGGAGGCCATGGAGGGAAGGAAGATAAAAGCTGGCGGAGGAGGGCTGAAAGAGCGAGTCCGGGTCCCTGACCGGGCCCAAAACATTAAATCTGAGGTCAGCGCGAGGGTTGTCCCTTCTTCCGACCGGGACGGAACTCACGATCGCCGGGGCTCAAATAATCCTGACCAGTACGATGCGGGAGAAGAGATAAAAAAGATGAAGGCAGAAGTCGCACGATTGCGAGAGGAGGGCGATCGAGACCGACTAAGATCGGATGCCCGGTGCCAAGAGTTGGAAACGGTGAACATCGCCTTATTGGCGGCCCTGGAGAAAGGGCACCAGCAGAACATCTCTCGGGCGGCATCACGGCCCGCAAATGAAGGTAACGAGTTCCCGTACCTAGAAGTGGGGCAGCCTATGGGAAGGAGAAAGATTGCGCACTTGCCCACACCACTCTTTCCGGAAGCTCTGAGGAACTCCGGCCCGGTTGAGCCCCCATACCGAACGAGCTTGGCATCGAGCGAGCATGACAGCTCTATCGCAAGTACGCTTCAGACGCTCTCCGCCTCGGTGTCGGATTTGAAGGACCGGGTGGAGCCCAGTGAGAAAAGGACGGTGCGACCGCAGGACAGTGCGCGATTCAACGAACGCACTAGACCTTTTCCACACCGGGTTAGGGAATCCGGAAGACCTGGTAATCAAAAATCCCTGAAACTGACGTACTCAGGAACGAGCTGCCCGTACCAACACCTGGACAGTTTTAAGTCACAAACGGACACAAAGGGCTACTCAGATGCCACGTGCTTCAATGTGTTCCAAGAGACGCTCTCAGGGGAGGCATTGGGCTGGTTCTACCAGCTGCCAATAAACTCGGTGGAGACTTTCGAACAGCTGACTGATAAGTTTGTCGGCTGATTCGTCCTTAGAGGCAAGGCGGCCCAAACGTCAACGATCCTTTTCGATTGCATGCAGACTGACCACGAACTGCTGCGCGCTTTCGTTAACCGATGACATATCGCCACGGCAGGGGTCAGGAACTTGGATAAAAGGATCGCTGAGATGACATTCAAGCAGGGGTTAAGACCCGGGGAACTCTCGTACGCCCTGCGAGTAAAGGAACCGCTGGGGTACGACGAGTTGATGGCCGTAGCCGTCAGGCACGCCCAGGCGGAGCATGAGACGTATGGGGATAAGACGCCCAAGCGAAGGTCGGATGACCTATTACCACCGTCCTCCCGAGAAAACAAAGCGGGGCGGCAGGATCGCAACCGAACGCCTACAACCAGCAAGAAAGCCGAAGTATGGGAGGATTGGCGACCCCGCCGAAGCGGCAACAACAGTTCACGGGTAGGTAGAAGACCACCGCCTCTACGACCGGCAAGGCCCCTGGCAGCAGAGCCAACGGGGCGACCACCGCGGGCTCTGGCCATTATGCCAGCAGGAAAACTCGAAGACCCAGCTCTTCGGAGTAACGACCAACGACCCCAGAGGTCGGTTGTGGACGGCCGAGTCCGGACAGACGACCCGCAAAGGGATAGGCAGGGTGCCCGAGAAGTAGGAACCATATGCACCCGAGTCCCCGGAGGGATCGAGGTGCACGGAAGCATAAACGTGATACATGGTGGGGACCACATAGATCGACTCACCCGGAGCTCGAAGAAGCGGTGCTTAAGGTCGATCCGGGGAAATGAAGTATTTGCATTTGGAGGAGGAAGCGGCCAGGCCGCTAAAACCGGACGGAACTCGATCACGTTCTATGAGGAAGAAGAACCGGAGAATCTGATCCAACCGCACAACGATCCCTTCCTCATTACGGTCCAAATAGACCACTGGATAACCAGCCGCATGCTAATCGACACCGGAGCTTCTGTCAATGTGATGTTCCGAGACGCATACAAGGGGCTGCACCGGGGAAGGAGCAAGTTATCCCAGGATAACGAGCCGCTGATAAGCTTCTCCGGCGAGGTGGTCCAGCCTTTCGGATCGGACTACTTGCCACTAATCTTCGGCGAGGGAGACAGGACGAGGAAGGAGCACCTGGAGTTCATCATCGTAGACTGCCTGTCACCGTACAATGGCATAATCGGCCGGCCGGGGTTGTGGAGGCTGAAAACATTCATAGCCGGCCATATGCTGATGTTGAAGATGCCTTCACCTACAAGCGTCATTACCATACGCGAGGACCAGAAGATTGCTCGCAGATACTATACGGAGGCACTGACCCAAGGGAGAAAGCGGACCGAGGTCTTCACGGCTACTCGACAAGCGCCAGTACCGGATCAGAGTATTGACCCCCGTGATGACACCGATTCCGACGACGAGAAGCTAAAACGACCGTCGGCCGTGGAAGAAACCGAAACAATCTCCATTTCGGAGGATCACCAGGAGTGAAAAGTGGTGATAAGAACGAAGCTCGCCCCGGCTGTCAGGCAAGAGCTCATCACCTTTCTCCGAGACAACAGTTCAGTGTTCGCATGGTCCTACGAGGACATGCCGGGCATATCTCCCGAAATAGCTGTCCACCGGCTAAATTCGTTGCCCAACGTCCCCCCGGTGAGGCAGAAAATGAGGTCCTTCAGCCCGGCGAAGTAGGAGGCGATCAGAGAGGAAGTGCAGAAGCTGAGGGGCATAGGTTTCATCCGGGAAGTCCAGTATCCCCGATGGCTCGCCAACGTGGTTATGGTCCCAAAGAAGGGAACCGACCGGTGGCGCATGTGCGTTGATTTCACCAACCTAAACCGGGCGTGCCCAAAAAACAGCTTCCCGCTCCCCCAAATAGACCAACTTATAGACTCCACGTCCGGTTTCAAACTACTCAGCTTCATGGATGCCTACGCCGGATACAATCAGATACGGATGAGCCCGGACGATGAAGAGCACACCTCGTTCACGACTGACCGGGGGACCTACTGTTACAAGAGGATGTCGTACGGTCTAAAGAACGCCGGGGCCACATACCAACGGATGGTAAACAGCATGCTGGAGTCTCCTTAAGAAGAAGCTCGATGACAAAAAGGGATGTTGGGGTGAGGAACTCCCCGCGGTTCTGTGGGCCATCCGGACGACAGCGACCCAGGCAAAGGGGGAGACCCCGTTCTGCATGGCATTCGGGAGCGAAGCGGTGCTCCCCGTAGAGACCGACATGCCCAGCGGCAGGGTCGAGAATTACGACGCCGAAACAAACGCCGAGGGCATACGGCTCAACCTGGACCTCATTGAGGAGCGACGCGACCAAGCGCATATGCGAAACCAAACGTACAAGCAACGGGTTGCTCGACACTACGACAGAAAGGTCCGGGAACGGAAATTACAAGTGGGGGACTGGGTCATGAAGAAAGTTCAGAAAAAAACCACTGGCCTTGGAGCCAACGTGGGAAGGGCCCTACCAGATCACCACAGCCGCGGGTCCGGCAGCATCCCACATCATAGACACCGAAGGCATCTACTCCACCCGCCCATGGAATATCCAGCATCTGCAGTTCTACCCTAAGTGAGATTACTGTCCTCAAAGTGGATAGTACTGTATGTAGTGCCAACGTTGCAATACAGATGGTCACTGCCTCCAGAATGAATCACAGCTGATTACAAAGTATATACATCTGCCAAGTATGTATATATATATATATATATATATATATATATATATATATATATATAAACAGCTAATCAGCGCCCCCGGAGCCTCCAATCTCTGACCCACCAGCCTTGAGAGACCGCTCTTGCTCCAGCTTCTCGGCCAAGGCTACATCAGCCTCCAACCGCTCGGCATCAAGCCACCCTTTCTCACTCCACTCCAGATATGCATCATTTATACCCTTCGCACGGGCGGCCTCCAGCATCTCTGCAAGCTCCACCGACTCCCGGAAATCGTCGATAACTTTATCAGCGGCTTCGGAAAGTCGGGATTCTACGAGTTTCTCCCCTCCTTTGACGACCGCTATCATTTGGGCATGCAGCTCCAAAATCTTCGCCTCCAACTCCGTATTCCTCTCTTCCTGAGCGGTCGCCAGCCGACCGGCCTCCTCCCTCTCCTGCGCAAGCTTAGCCTCTGCCAATGACAGCTGCACGGTGAGGTCCTCCACTTGCTTCTCCAGGACTGGAGTCCCCTCACTAGGCTCAGCGGCGTAAAGGCTATGAACCAGCTGGTACAAGTACTCAAGAACATTAGCTCGTACCACAAAAAGGGAGAGGAAGCGCAGAAAAACCTCAGTTCCACAAGTACGCAACCAGACTTACCCGAAGACCTAACTCCACAGCCTTCTTCCTGCTCTCGCCCTGCCGCCCAGCTCCGGGGGCCTCCCGATCAAGTCCTAAGGCTTCAATGGTAGATGCCATGAACCTGCCAAAACCACCACCACCAGAACAGCGATCGGCTTCCGGCTCCCGACTCCTTCGGCCACCGGTTCCCTCTGCCAAAACCAAGGCTGACCCCCCACCAGCCGAGCTTGACGCCCCGGCATCAAACACCCTCTCCCTCTTAGCCGAAGCTTCGCCAAGACCGCTTCTACGGTACCCAGTCATCTCGGCGGCCTCTCTCTCCCGTGGGGCTCGTACCCCCACCGGCCGCGCTAGAGGTTCCGGACCTGGTGAGCCCACCGATCTTACTTTCCGAATAACAAGTGGGGCGTTATCCTCACCGCCCAGCTGCCTACCCTAGTGGGAATCCGGAAACACGAGCGGCACAGGGGTGTTATGCACCGTGCTCTCTACGGTGACCGGATCTACAACGGTTTTCGAGGCCATCTCCCCCATCTCCATCAACCTCTCGGCTACAAGCTCGTCATTCGGCTCGACGGTCTCCTCGCTCCTAACAGCGAGCCGGGGGGCATTAGCTGCAAATCAATAAACCGAGCGGTTAGAGTAAAGTACGACTCCACAAAACAACAGTGCAAGACACCTTACCAGGTTTCTTCCCCATCTCGCATATCTCCAGCACATTCCACCGGATGAAATTGTAAGAGCTCCCAGCAAACAAAAAGCCGGGCTAACCATTTCCTCTCCAAGTCGACCAACCGGTACGACTGATCCCCGATAGCTTGATAAGTCCCGGGCACCCGAAAGCTCCTCGAACTACGCTGCCACCTACCCCCGGCCATCATAACCGACCTCCTCCATACATTCGTGACAGACGACGGCAGGTGAGTGATGGTAGGATCGAAGTCCCGTGCGGCAAAATTAACACAGCCGCAGCCCTGGGCCTTTTTGCTGTAAAGAATCTTATACAGCGCCCGGAACTCATTTATCGTGGGCCAGTCCATGTTGCTCAGACTGAATAAGCACCCGAGACCAAGCAACTGCCTCCACTGGTTGCTAGGAAGCTGGGCGGGGGAGATATTTATCATGCTCAGTGCATACTGAACAAACTTCGGCAGCGGCAGAGATAGCCTGTGCCGAAATTGATCCTAAAAAAATGGCAACCCAACCCTCATCCGGGTTGCAGGCCAATTTCCCAGGATATAGGCCCCGAAGCTTAACGGAGGAGTCAATATCCCACTTCGCCCGAAAATCCCTTATCTCGCTATCAGTCATGCTTCTGGTCGGCTCGTCACAAAAAATCGCCCTGTCGCCATCCAACAACCGGTACCTCACGGACACCCCCCCCCCCCCCTCCCCCCCCCCCCGTCGGCGCACGGCCGGCACCGACAGGATTGGCTGACCTCCCAGATGCCATAAAACCTAAGAACATAATTTAGTTGTGTAGCCAGATAACAACACAGACAGACGGCAGACGAAGAGCCAAGCTTCAGCAAAATACGATAGGAAGAGAGGAGGGGGGTGCGAAGCATCTTATAGGCGGCAAAACTACACCTTGTTGATAATTAGGGCAAGCAAAAAGGAGAGGCAACCCCAGCCGCAGATCCCCTTCATCTCAGACCGCTCCCTGCTGACACGTGTCCCAGCATCGATAAAGCTCCCCAGCCATCATAACTAATGGGACTGATGGGCTCTCTCCTTCATTGCATGTCAGCCACCTGTCCCACCTACAAGCGGCAGTTAGGGGAGGTAGGAGCGCGAACCGAGGCGCCCAACCCCCCCACTTCCCCAAGAGTCAACCTCAAACCAAGGAAAGGCACACCACCGGTTATGTATTATCCGACCGGCTCCATGGTATCTCACCGGTTATGTAGTATCCGACCGGCTCCATGATATCTCACCGGTTATGTATTATCCGACCGGCTCCATGGTATCTCACCGGTTATGTAGTATCCGACCGGCTCCATGATATCTCACCGGTTATGTAGTATCCGACCGGCTCCATGGTATCTCACCGGTTATGTAGTATCCGACCGGCTCCATGATATCTCACCGGTTATGTAGTATCTGACCGGCTCTATGGTATCTCACCGGTTATGTAGTATCCGACCGGCTCCATGACATCTCACCGGTTATGTAGTATCCGACCGGCTCCATGGCATTCCACCAGTTGACATTCAACCGGCTCCATGGCATTCCACCGATTTAGTCACTTTCCTTCGCCTGCGGGCAGGGACAAGCCAGTAACAACTCAACGCTTCGAAACACATGGGCTTTATAAACTCGGGAGAGTTTACATCTAACCCATGTAAACTTTTCCAGTAGGATAAAAACCCTGCATCACACTGAACTGTGATACATTTTGGGATACATGGTGAGACTTGTTATCTCAACGCCACCCCACCGGGCAGATTGTTTCTCTAACACAGAACAAGTCTCCCCGCAGGCTAAAAAACCTGCACATTACCTCACGCTTATTCCAACACAAGCTGAGAAGAACTAGCAGGTGTTAACCGGTGCTTCAACATGGCCGCAACACCCCACCGGGGTACCTGTTGGCTTACTCGACGCCCCAACAGGCCTCTCCGCAGGCTAGCAACCCTGTTACACAAGCGGGGCCGAACCACCGGGCTATTCCCCGGCCTGCCTCGCCATTGGCAGCGATTTTTCCATCGAGCTATTCCCTAGCCTGCCTCACCGTTGGCAGCAGTTTCACCTTGGGAACTTGGGGGACTCGTCCCGACATGACAGTCCACCGGTCGAGCCCTCACATCGCCACGCCTTCTCTGCCCGAACGCCCGGTCACGCCCAATCTTCAATGCGGACTTGGGGGACTGGGCACCGTTGGGTCGGTAACCCTGTGGGTCTGCAGGGCAAGAGCGAGACATAGTAAGTCCTCATTCAAGATTGCACTTGACCGAGAACTTGGGGGACTTGTTGACAGTAGCCACAAAGGGGCTACATAAGCCCGCAGACCCGCAGCCACTGCATCCGGGGCCGGACTAAGGCCCTGAGCAGGATCACCAGCACCCGGACCCGAGGTCCAGCAGTTTACCTTATGACCAGGGGCCTGGGGACCGGGGACGCCAGCATGCCAAAGAGGTCACCAGAGCTGCCCTTTGGTGTGCAAACAGAAGAAAGCCAGTCCCACATCGAAGAGTGAGACCAGACCTCACGCCCGACCACCTATATAAGGGCCTCAACTACCCTCTTTAATAGGTAACTGATCTCTCTAACTGCATATCATACGTGCTTTAAGTTATCTATTCATCACATCTATACTAACTTAGGCATCGGAGAGGAGAAGACCGGCCCGCCCGGTATTCCCCTTAGTGAGCAGGTTAAGCAGGAGGAGATCACATCTAGATTCTACCAGGCCTACGGGTTTGTGCAGAAACAGGTCCCAACTGCCATTATTAAGAGGTAATCAATATTCCAACTACTCATTCCCGCTTAAGTTATCAGTTTATCCCAATTATACTGACTTAGACATCGGAGCGGAATAGACCGGCCCGCCCGATATTCCCTTAGTTAGCAGGGCTTGCAGGGAGGAATCACACCAAGATCCACCGGTATCTGTGAGTCTACGGATTCAGACAGAAACAGTGTACAAAATAGTTCGAGTTTAATCTAGTCCTTTTTTTTCTCAAGTTTACGGTGTTGAATTTTAGTACACCAATCATGCTTGACAATCATGCGTGACATAACTACTAGCATTGAGAACCTGCTCGTTGCTCATTTATAACATTTTATTTTATTTTTGAATTCAAACCCCTTAATCTCTTAGTATGGTCGAAAATAATAATATAAGATGAAAAATTGTAAAATCTACTAATTACTGATGAATATGGTGTAGAAAGCCTACCCATAGGTAGCAATCGTATGGTGATTGTAACATACCCACCCATCTAGTAATTGTAACATCTCTTAGTATGGTGATTTACTCTCATATGGTGTAGCAATCGTCTCCGCAATACCTACCCATCTCTTTTGCGACTTTGCTAGAGGAGAGTTTACCCGTAATAGAAAGCCTTAATTTTCATGTCCAAAGAAAGAAAAAGCAAAAATGTCTTCATTTAGAGGTCGGATCTGCGTATCGGGTTCGGGCTTGGGTTTTGGTTACCATATGGCCCAATGGCACTTGATATTTCGGACAGTCTTTAGTTCCCAGTGAGGCGTCCGCAATGTGCAGCAAGTACTCATGCGAGACCGCGAGCTCGACCCTGGAATGGATCAACGCTATCGTCGACTTCATAAAACCCTTCTCTTTCTTGACCAACGCTCACGTCGTCAATTTCTTCAAGGTTCCTTCTCTCTCTCTTTCCTCAACCTCTGTATGCAATTTGAATAAATTCCTTTTTTTCTTTCCAGGATAGAATGTGGGAGGCGATTGATAAGGAATGGATGGACTGCTTAAGGGAGGAACCAATCGAAAATCTCCTCCAAATTCCCTCTGGAGTGGTCCAGGTACTTTGTCTTTAATTAATTACTTATTCTAAAATTTTAATTAATTTCAAGTTGAATTTTGTGATTAGGATCACTGGCCGGCTTCGCTCAAGGAATTTATTGTTACTTTGAGGTCTCTCGCTCTTCCTCGACAGCAGGCCCACTTGCAGGCGGTATGGTCTTCAATTTGATCTCACATTTGGTTTTGATTTCCAATTATTTTTTACCGTAATGCAGTGAGATTGAATTAGTGGAAAGATGTGTTTCAGAAGAGTGAAGATTATCTTATGGTGTATTTGTTTTTTAAATGACAGGTATTACCTGGAATGAGCATGACTTCACTCAACAGTGTTCTTTCCACGGGCATGAATTCGAAGAAAAAACATGAAGTGAGTCTCCGGCATTTCCTTATCAATGTAATGCTACCTACGCATTTTCTGAGTATCAATTAATGCTGATATCGAGAGCTGATCCTGTTTGTGGTCTGAAACGTTGGGTTGGATAAGATGTTTCTGCATGGTGTTTAATTACTAGACTGGATTTTGTGATTTGGATCCTTTTTTTTTTTTAATTAAAAAAATATAAATATCTGATCAGTGATTGTGTAGGAAACTTCCTTAAGAAATGGTCCTGGTATGTGCAGGTAGAAGTTCTTTCAGCTGTTGTCAGTTCAGTTACGAACAGCATTGGTGCTCACACAATAATTGATGTCGGTGCTGGTCAGGTAATCCTGCGCTCTGTTACACATTGCATTTGTTATGTATACATGTAATGTTCCAGTATCTGCTTTGTTGTCAATTCATTTATTTTGAATTGTATTCATTATGTTTCCCTTATGACCAAATGGCTAAACTTGAGTTGGTCAACTTTATCCTAACAGTATGTTCACGTCTCTCTACTTCCTTCGGCTGAAAGAAAGATGTTTCTTTTCTCCAAGATAGATTAGAAATTTGAATTTATCAGAAACTAATGGTAGGAAGTGCTTCTGCTTCCCCTTAAATATGATGGTTGTAGTACTTGGTCTGAACTAAATTACCATTTTTTAATATATTATTTTTCAGGGGTATCTTGCACAAGTACTTTCCTTCCACTACCAGCATTCGGTAATTGCGATTGATGCCTGCTCTCACCATGGAAGGGTTACCAATGCACGTGCAGAGCAAATCAAGAAATATTATGCTGCTCAGATGCGTAAATCTGTGTATGGGTCTCTCTTAGTTTTTTATTTTGTTAGACTTTAATTATCTCTTCATAGATGAAAGCCCATCTTTTTGGATTGGTCAAATGACATTGTTGAACGCTGAGGTTAAAGTTGTAGAATAACCTGATATTAGGTTTAAACTTAATCGTGTTATATCTGTTCAAGTTTTTACTAGTTTGTCTAGGGTAGAGAGTCTATCCATCTCAAACCTCAAAGTGGCA
Source organism: Potentilla sterilis (assembly GCA_963682095.1). Lineage (NCBI taxonomy): Eukaryota > Viridiplantae > Streptophyta > Magnoliopsida > Rosales > Rosaceae > Potentilla > Potentilla sterilis. The sequence continues at coordinate 12,189,178 of OY821755.1, forward strand.
TATATATTTAATATGGGGTTCCCAATTCTCAGAGTTTACCCTTTTGGTCGATAGATAGTTTCAATTTGGGTAGTTTGTCACTTGCTAAGTTGGCTGACTAAATTAGACGTATCAGTCACTTGCTCTTGCTTTAGTTCAAAGTATCCACTTTTTGTAAGCTTTATACTCATAGGTTACTTTTTCTTTGTGGGGGTTAGAGCAGGAAACAGGAATTTGAATATGCCTAAGACAATCACATGCAATGTGATGTCTATTGACATGTTGAAAGCTTTGGCTGATATATCACCGCGTAAAGATAATGCCTCTCTACTACAAGCTTCTTGCAATGCAGATGGTGAAACTTCATTGGTTCTTGCTGGGCTTCATGCTTGTGGAGATCTTTCTGTAACAATGCTCAAGTGAGTACTCAAGTGTTATTTGTATCATATGTTTCTCTTTTAAAATAAGTTTTGCATAAGTTACCTTTAGCTTTAGGCCTTTGTTATTCTTCTTTCACATTAGTTGATTCCTTAATTCCTATTCCTTGCGCATAACTTACCTTTAGGCCTTTATTCTTCTTTCAGATTAATTGATTCCTTAAACTTTATATTAAAAAAAAATCAGAAAATAAATAAATAAATAAATAAAAACCACTATGTGCGAAGTACATTCTTATTCGCCACCTCCTTCTTGAAATAATTGATCAGGATTACCATAATGATCACCATTTAGTAATTGGTGATGATCAGTCCTCACTTGTTCTAAGCTTCAATTACTAATTTTTCTTTTCCATTTACTCGATTCTGATTATGCATAACTCATAAAAATCTATCACACTTGTCATAGAGGTAACAACAGTCAACAAAAGGCTGTACTTGTTTTATGTCATGTTCTTTAAGGTATCACTTATTTGATATCTCCTGTTAGTGAGCAAAGGGATAATTGTTTTTGAAACAGGACTTTTATGGAGTGTGAAGAGGTTAAAGCAGTTATTAGTGTTGGCTGTTGTTACAACTTATTGTCTGAAGAGGGTTTCAACCATGGGGGGTCTCAATGTGGTTTTCCCATGAGTCTTGGTGTTAAATCTGCTAACTTGTCACTTGGAAAAAGTTCACGTGACCTTGCTTGTCAGGTAAGGGTCTCTCTCTTCTTTATAAGGTTCATGGAAGAACATGGAAATTCAGAAACAATCAGGTTTCATTTCACCTAATCAAAGAATAACGGCTCTTGGGTGTTGTGTTGGGCATACAGCTGCAGTGTGAGGACTTTGTATTAGTCTAACTAATTAAGAAAATTAAACATGAAAAAGGATCAAACTATTTTTAAAGGTTTTGCTGAAAGGAAAAACAATATAATTGCTAACGCTGTCATATTACAATAACTCTCCTAGTTGTAAGGAAAAGTTGCAAATTCATCCAAGAACAGTGCAAGTTAGTTCTTTCTCTCAGGCTGAATCGATAACTTCATACATTTGCCTTCTTATTAGAGTGCAGAGAGATGGAGTTGTCTTGAAAATGATGCTGGTCTCCACAATTTTGAGTTGCATACTTTCCGTGCTGCTTTTCAGATGGTATGCAATATTTAGACCTTGCTGTTAGCCAGCAATTAAAGTATTGAATATGTTTTACATTTATTTACAAAATGTACTACTATATTTTGTTGGTGTGCATGTGCAATAATTATACATTTGCATTTAGCTGGCAATTGAAATTTGAATATGTTGCATGATCTTTCTTAATGAAGTTTTATCTTTATCTCGTTATCTTTTTTTTTTGCCCATGTTTTGTTGGTGGCTTTTCCATCTGACTGAGTACTTTTTTTTTGTTGACATTTCTCTTTAACCATCAAAGATGAGAGTTTACCAGTTACTGTCATTTACATATTTTTACCTCTTAACACATTAAAATAAGTTCCAATGCCCCTTACAAAAATTTTAGCTGTTGATTCTTGTTCTTTCATTATCGTGTTCATCGCTACATGAAAATTTTGTCTGTTCCTCAATCCTAAACAATCTTCTTTATTTGAGGTTACATAAAAGGCCTTTCAGCTGTACATAACAAACTGTTTGTTCTGAAGGTTTTGAGGCGATATTATCCTGAAGTCGTGATAACAAGTCCATCCATTGGGCGTCAAGGGAAGGCTTTGCGTCGCCAGCAACGTAGAGGCATTCCAGACTTCTCTGTGAATCAGAAAGAAATCACATGTTCATCCTTGCCTCAGTTACCTTGTGATGTGAAAGGAAGTGGCTCTCATCTAAAAACCACAATAATTGAATTAGGTAACAAAATGATGAATTGTAATTTGAAAGTTGAAACTAGTTTTAGCTTTCTAATGATTGTGTAGTTGCTGCATCACATTGTGGACTTTTAAGCTGATTACAGTGCAGTGTATAATTTTATTTATTTTTATTTTTTTAAAATAACATTTCCTACAGATGACAGTTTTGAGATGGAGTTAGAGACAACAGCCAAATGCAATGGACAATTATCTAGTACGGCCACCAAGTGTGAGGGGACTCCACTCATTAGCAAATATCCACTTTTTGAGAAATACTGTTTATCTGGATTATGTCGCCTGGGTCTTGAGCCACTGAAGGAGACAGATCTCCGTGGAATATGGAAGGAAGTTCAGCCTTTTTCTGTAAGTTTCCTTTGTACCATGGATAAAATGTTTTAAATAATTGCATCACAAATGCATATCACCCAAATTGCTTCCCTTGTCCTCCCTTTTTTTTCTTTTTTTTCTTTTTTTCTTGTTCTTTTGAAATCGATGTAACATTTTTCCTGTTTACAATAAATTGCAAATTACAAATTTCAGATCCCCGATTTCATTGTTTGGATTATATCTATAGCAAATATTACTGGAACCAACTTTTTATATTGGTGTCTTGGAGATGCTTGAAGGGATACTCTTCCTTTTAATTTCCTTTGTTAATGACAGTTATACCGTATAATGCACGGACACGTATGGGTTGAAGTAATTCTTACTTTGTTGCATATGAAAGGACTCCATTAGAATCACAAATTATGTCTCATGGTGTATGAAACAACATACCCTTTGCATCATACTTGGATTATATGAAAATGCTATGGTTTATGCTTTACTTGAAATCTAGGTACCACAGAAGATATGCGTTCTCTTGAAAGAAAAGGGAGTAACTAAAACTAAGCAAAAAGTGTGGTTGTATGCTTGTACGAAGTTTTCTACATTTGTAATCATTCACCTTCCCCTCAATTTCTGGATATCACATATCATTATCTTTTCATGACATGCCTGCTCTTTCACCTTACTTTCTTTACTATACTTTTCTGAAGAATAGATGTAACCATGGGGTTGAATTCTATACAGGAACTTATTGGGCCTTATTGGACTCTTCGAGCTGCTTTTGGGCCTCTTTTGGAAACTTTACTTTTGCTTGATAGATTATTGTTCCTACAAGAGCAAGGCAGTTCAATTGAAGTAGTCATGTTACCTATTTTTGATCCAGCATTATCCCCAAGGAATGTGGCCATTATTGCTATAAAAAAAATTACAGAAATTTGACACTGGTGTAAAATATGGTAAGTAATACAGTCTTCCCTCTGTCCCACCTTCTCTTATGCCATTGCATGGTGCACGTGTGTGTGAGAGAGGACTTTTATGTGGTCGTGCATTGCTATCCTAAAGTTTGTGATTGTCTACCTAACTTGCTAAAGGTCTAATATACTTGTGAAGTTATATATTATATTGGAGGACCATTTTTCTTTTTAAGATTTCATATCGATTCTTGATTTCAGTCTTGAATTTTTTCAAACTTTAATAGTTGTCATTGACTTTAGTTTTCATTAGAAATCAATAATTAGTGCTCTCGAGAAAAGGTTATGTACTGGATTGTTTATTTGATTGAACCCTCACTTCAACTTTCTGGATGAAGTTGCCTCCCATATCTGAATCTAGATGTAGTCTGCTAGCATCAGTGAGCATGTTGTTAGATTCAGTAAAAAATTCTTAAGTTGTCAACCAAATGTTGAAAGCTTGATAGTTCAGCTTCAGCTCCAAGTCTCACTTAAACCCCATAAGATTGACAGGTATTGTAAGTTTTCATAGCTATTTCTGTATCTGGTAGAAGAGGATAGAAGGGCAATTTCGGTTTATAGTGCCATTTATAGACTAGACAATTAGTTTCCAGTTCTTTGTTTTGGTCTAAAACTTGTCTGCAGTTTATACCTTATTGAACTGTTGCAGTGTGCTGCTGATCGCTGATCGCTCATCACCTTGTAGTTGAGTTGACCATATTTGCAAAACTTAAACACAGAAAAGTTAAAAACAGCTAATCTAAGTTGAATTAATTTGTTTGTTGGGTGCATTAGTCTCTATCTCTGTACGTGAGAAGTTCTTTTGAAATTGATGAGTCTGCAAATCTCCTTTTCGTACAAATTGCTTTGCTTTGCCATGGTTTGGTATCCAAATCTCTAATCACTTCTTCTTGGCTTTGCAGAATGCAGATACTTGTTGCACGACTACAAACTTTTCTCCTGCAATGCAAAGTTTAGACGATATTTTTCGGAGGATTTGCTAACTGTATACATCAGCCTACAAACTTGTCTACATTCACTTTTTGTCAACTACCCATTTAGATTCATGCCGGGATGATTACTACTGGTAGAAAATCCACTGTACCATAAGAAAATTTCAGATTGAATATCCTTGTGATACCCTTGGATATTATTAATTTGTTCCTATTCTTGTATTTGGGAATCAAAGTATTTGTCAAGATATAAACTAATATGGTAACCATCTGCTTAATCATTTTCGTTAAGAATTTCGCTGGCTGCGTTTCAAGCACTAATTAAGATTTGGAGCTGTGTGGAAGCACAAAATCTACACGGCTAGTTTGAGTGGAATTAGCAAAGCTTGATTGTCTTTTCAGGTGGTGTTGCTGTAGTAAAACCACTGGGAGGCTTGTGAGAGGGGACACGTATTCATTTTTGACTGACTTTTGTCGTTTTATGGATTAGTTGGACACCTAATTCACTTCAGGTTTCTTTGGACTGTGTGGGTGGTCACAGCCCACAAGAGAACAGCAATGGGACTTTCTGATATTGCTTGCTTTTGGTTTTTGGTATGAGAAAAAACGATAAGGAAATTGCCGTCTCTGTCGTTTGGTCCATTTAGCTTGGGATGTACACAATTGAATGATTGATCTCATCTTATGCGTAGCAGGAAACTGAGGAAAGTTTGTTACTTGAGAAGTGGAGTGAATTTACCGTTTGTTTCAGACCGCATGCTCTCATTGTGGACTCGACTGTGACTGGTGTTCCAGCCTTCCAGGGTAGTCGCTTTGGTACTTGGGGTTACACTAACCATTGACGGTCGTGCTCGAACCGGTGCTTGAACCACACCTTTGGCTTCCAAACTCCGTCTAGCCAGGGCTAGACTCAAGTCACCAACAGTTCACGGTCAAACACTTCAAGTGACACTGAGGTCCTAACATGTGATACCATACACGAGAAACAAACCACGAACTGAATAGTTACATACGCTCCTGTCTTGAACCACATCACATTTCATATGTTCATTATTCATCTCCTTAATACTGTCTCCATTTTTCTCCATTCTTCATAATATATTCTTTTTGGAGCAGATTCATATTCCTTAATATAAGGTGACCTATGAAAAGCCTATTTCATCTACATTAATGTAATCCAGCTTATCTACAACTAATTATTAATATACATTTAAATTTCACATAGTTTTTTTTTTGTTTTTGGGATTTAGGTTAAGAACAAAATAGAGAAAAAGAGAATGCCATCACAATGACCCACCTAGTGACTGGCTGGTTCAGGTGCAATCGCCAAGTGCCAAATTCCAACTCTTTTTTCTATTAATTTAAAAGTTAATTCCAAGAAGATGGAAAAGAAAAGAGGACCAAAATAACTACTACTGAATTCCCCCAACCCCAACTCCACCACAATTAATAATGTACACATCAGCAGGTTGGCACTAATCAGTTTGTCCACAACTCCACATCATATTGACATGGAACAAATTTTTACTTCATGAGTTCATCTGAAACTTATTTACTCACTAAATATTATGTAAAATTAGAGCATAAAAATGGTATTTTAAGGCTATTTTCAACATCATTTGGTCAATGATAAATATGTATGTAGAGAGCTAGTGGAGAAACTTGGTCTACGTTAATTCCGATCAATACGCGCGGAGCCGCCGTCGTCCACCTTCCGACGAAGCTATGAGCTTCTTCTTATCGCAAGGAAAAGTGAGATTTGATTATGATAGAAGATAGTGATAGTTGAATTGCTTGAACTTGGATTGAATCAGACTCTCCTCAGTTGTGGAGCTCTATAGGGGTTGATCCAAAACCAATGTTATGAAATAAAGAACAGATGTAAGCCAAGGCACAGTGGTTAGGCTACTTAAGAAATAGACGTGGGTTTTGCTTGTCGATCCGCGTAAATTTGTGGTATGAATATGCAATGTGGCTCAAACCTGGGCTAGCTTCCAAGAGACATGGAATGCAACATCACCAGCAGGCCTTGCCCCTCCATTTGTAATTTTTTTTTCTTTTTCTTATTAAGGTGGTGAAACCATCGATGACGGCTTGATCAACTCCTTTGATATATAAAAATTTGGATGATTAGATCAAACGTACAAGAACATCAAGTTATTGATTCAATTACATGATCATATCATCAACAATATGAGTTCTTCATCGGTAGCAATCTAGTAGTATGAGTGGACATCTCATCTTCCCTATTGGTCAAATTCCGATAACCTAATTCAAGCTAATCCACTGCCATCTCATCTCTGTAACCACGCCGCCGCATTACTCTCACCTTGCTCTTCCGGGAAAACCGAAACCACCGAAAGAGCCTCCAGAGACAAAGAATCCCTCTGCAATCAAGTCACTAGAAGATAATGAAGTTCCATTATTACCCTTCAGTTAGTTTCGGTAAAAATCCGATTTATCAAGTCACTACAGTATTGCCCTTCCGTTTCAAAACTGAGGTAGCGTCGGCGTATTCTAAAATTAGCCTATTTTTCTGAGGATAAAGTTTCTGAATGCGCCACTTCAAATTTTTTTTTCTTAAACAAGGATAATGTTATTCAAACTCACATTCCTTTCTTACAATTTTACACGGAATGACCCGTTGACTTTACCCCCTTTGTTTTCCCTCTTATTCATTTGTATATATAGCTCTAACCACTTGCCTTTGTTTGAGAATTGGGATCTCTCTCCCAAGAGAAACATTTGCTCTCTAGCTACTCCCTAATCCCCCCCAATTAATATATCTCTCTTCTTCCTCCTCCTTCTCATCTCTCTCTCCCTCGCTCTCTGTCTCTCTCTGAGTCTCTGCGACAGGCAAAAACCAGAAAATGAGTAGTAACATAAGCATGGTGGAGGCAAAGTTGCCACCTGGTTTCAGGTTCCATCCCAGAGATGAAGAGCTGGTCTGTGATTATCTGATGAAGAAGGTGACTCACTCCGACTCCACTCTCATGATCGAAGTCGACCTCAACAAGTGTGAGCCTTGGGACATTCCTGGTCAGTTTCTTCATTCTCATTCCTCTTCTTGTTCGATTAAAGCTCATCCTTAATTTCATTCATGGCCATTTCTTCTGCATGAAGTAATAACATACACTGCGATATTAACTTGCAGAACTGGTATTTTGTGCTCTTCGTTTTTGTTCGAATTGGTTCTTTGAAACATAAACTTGAAACCTGAAAGTAACCGTTAGGTTGTTGCAGCTGTTTTAGCTTGCTCTGTTAATTTCGTAATTGACAAAACGAAGAGATCAGTAAAAACGAAACTGCAGGTTGAAATTTATATATGTATATATCTATATTTTTTTTTTCTTTCTTTTTTCTTTTTAGGGCGTCCAATCAGGTTGTTAATCTGGGTTTGTCATGGCCTCTACCAATCACATAGAGTGGACCAGTTATCATGTGACCAATGGGATCAGCGATGCTGATATATTAGCATGTTCAGGCAATTATTGTACACAATGTTGCTCGCAATTTATTTCATTTCATTACAGAAAAAGAAGAGTACCAGACAACTTGAATTTCTTTTTTCTTCTGGAAATGAAATAGACAACTTGTTATTTTGATATATATGGTTTTCATCTATACAATATTTTAGAATATGTCATTTATTAATATTACAATGGTAAACTATATCATTCAAGTTGTTTGACGCATTCCTGGCATTTTTTCTTTTAAAAGATTGAGAACTATAGACAAAAAAGAACTTCTGGTTTTTATAACATCGTGTTTCCATTACTGTAGTAAAATGCGAGCAACTTTATGCACAATCATCATATCTTCTTGATTTGGTACTCGCATATGTTCACGACTAAAGTATTTTCTACACGTATATATATATATATATATATATATATATATATATACACACATGATTTATGTGAAGCAAACTCAAAATACTTACATAGTGCTGACTTCTATGGTACTACATAGTAGAGACTTTCGTTTTTGGCTTTGAATTTAGGATATATTACGATATTACACTATTATCCATACCTAACTATAGGTAGAGTTAGTCGTGTACACTCGTGCATGTACATGGCTTTGAACTCTACCGAGTTATGGAAAGTCATATGCTCACTCGTGAACGATATCCACCCACGTGCATATCTATAACTTCAATTTCCCGTATCCCATATATAATTTTTAAATAATATGAAATTAATTTGTTATATGTTTAGAGCTTTGAAATTAAAGTTTCCCAACCTAGCTAATTCTAACTGCTTGTTTAGTGCAGATGGATAACCGATATACGTAAGTAGTATCAGTTATCCGTCTGCACGGATAAATGACTTTGAACCGTAGTTTGTTTATACGTGAGTCTACACCTCATGAGGATGTGTCATCTACGCCCATGTAAGTGTATGGACAAATAATGTCAACATAATATGCAATATAACTTATTGGAGATAATTATGGAGGCTTCACTACTTCCATTTTGATGAGGTTGAGAGCTACATATGATCTTTACTTTGAATTGTCTGGAAGCAGCTCTCAAACATCTACATACATGGGAAAATTCATTCCCCTACATGAGCCTATCTAAGTTATCACTAAGCTACAAAGATTTCACATTCATTACTTTTAGAAGAAATGGATGTTCCTAATTGTTATGCTCCCAACCAAAAGTTGGGATAGTGATTGTGATAACAAAGCAAAACACTTAAAGTCTAGTTCCTGCCCCATCGTGACCACACGCGTGTATCATCAGGTTGGAAAGGAATTAAACTTTCTTATTCATCCTCACCCAAACCATTATTTAGAGGCTTAAGCTTGTCACCATCGTCCTCTAATCGATATCATCAATCTACTTTGATTTTTCAAACATATTCTTCTTCAAAGTTCTATTCTCAGTCATCTATAATTCCATGTCAAAATGGCCAAACAATAATTCAAGTCTTCTTCCTGACAGGTGTTCCATTGTTTAATTAAATATCAAATAATACATAACGTGTATTGATCTATCAAAATTTATATATATCAGCTGGGCCGATAGCATTTGGTTTAGTGATATAATTTCCTATTCATTGGCTTTGTAAGTAGAAAGTTGTAAATTCCAGTCATAAAAGAATCATTGTAGCATTTGGATTAGTGGCGGACCTAGGAGGCAAACCCAGCTCCCGCTGGGCAATTTTTTTCCATTCCAGGCAAATTTTTTTTCCCTTATATATGGGTGAAAACCCATCCAATATGTGAAATCCCTACCCAAATCATACTAATTCTTTTCTTTTCCGCTCACCTAGCTACCTTTTAGTCGACTCTAAATCCGCTACTGATTTGAGTTGTTTAGCCGATAACTATAGAAAAAGAAAATTAACATATATACAACAAAGGATTGATGAAACTATCATTGTCACCCCTTTAAAGCAAAGAAACTGATTGTTTTGTGAAATACCAATAGAAATAGGGAGTTTCGTTAATTGAGCTTAGCATACTTGACTGTTTATGCAACAATTTAGGTTGAATATATAGTTTTCTATAGAAGACTAGGACATTGACCTCTCAACTACATAATAGTTGGGATATAGTTCAGCTATTTTAGCCAAACATGGATTATGATTAGTCATCACCAATGCTTTTTTGTCTCCATGTGCTGGTTATCTATGCAAACAAGTCGTCGCTTGACATCACTGCAGATTAAACAGTTGATTAAAACTGGCACAATCAGATTCGATCTGGAAATTTCACCATAAGTATATGATATCGAATATATTCGTACATGTTTAATACTATATAAGCCTATAAATAGTACTAGTAATTAAATTCCCCACTGCATGGCATGGAACAAGTCAGAGCATTAGGGTTCTTCTGATCTGGTATGGCCTGGCTCACCTAATGTAAAGCTTCTCATTCTATAACATCAATTTGCATACATAAACTAATTAACAGTACTGTCATTTGTTTATTATCAAAAATTCTGACCATCGATATGCTTGCTTGTTTTTACATAGCAGAAACTGCATGTGTCGGAGGGAAAGAATGGTATTTCTACAGTCAGCGTGATCGGAAATATGCGACGGGGCTTCGAACAAACCGAGCAACTGCAACTGGGTATTGGAAGGCCACCGGAAAAGACAGGCCGATCTTTCGTAAAGGAACAACCCTAGTTGGTATGAGGAAAACCTTGGTGTTCTACCAGGGTCGGGCTCCCAAAGGCAGAAAATCCGACTGGGTGATGCATGAGTTCCGGCTTGAAGGTCCCTTTGGTCCTCCCAAAGTATCTTCTGTCAAGGTATTTACTGATATTAATTGCGTTCATAGTTTTTGCAAATCAAACCCTAAACACTAAACTCTACTCTCAGAAATACGATTTATGTGTTTAATTAAATTAACCACCTGCCGCTAAACATATATATAAATCATATATTTTTCCATGTTAGTTAATTTCCACGTACTGGTCATAATCTACTGAGAGTTTCTATTATTTATGATGATAAAGATAATTGACTTGGTATGAAAATATTTCATCTCCATATATATAGAGCCAAACGCATTAGGCGTCCACATTTGTCATGACAAATTTGCCAATTTTATCTTATCGTATAAATTATGGTAGCTGACCTAAGCACATTCTAGCGACTTAATAGTTAATTCTTATCAGCTGTAATGCATGTTGAATGAAATGAAGGTCAGCAAAACCCTAGCTTGTGTTAACTAGTGGCAGCTAGCTAATTGTCAATTAATCTCATGCGTCATATATTTCCATTCTCAACGTTTCTTTGTTAAATTGTTGTTGATTTATGTTAATTTGTACAGGAAGATTGGGTTCTATGCAGAGTGTTCTACAAAAACAGAGACCTAATTGCTGCCAAACCCAGCATGGGATCATCGATTAGCTGCTACGAAGATGACACCGGCTCTTCGTCACATCATCTCCCAGCTCTGATGGACTCTTACATCAGCTTCGATGGCCCAACTCACCATGATAATGAGTATCATCATCATCGTCAGCAAGTGCCCTGCTTCTCCATTGATACACTTTTCTCCCAAAACCAAGTGACTACCAACCCCAATTTCACCGCTCTTACCGGCAACGTTATGGCCCAGAACGGACCCTCCACCGGTTGCGGCCAGTTTTTAAACGCAGGGACAACTACATTACTTGACACTGCTAATTTTTCATCTGACAATAGGGAGGTACTGAAAGCTGTTTTGAGTCAGCTAACCAAGATGGATAGCAGCTGCTACCCTAATACGCCGTCGTCTGTCTTCAAAGGCTCATCATCATCACCAAGCTTCGGAGGAGAAGCTGCTGGAAGTAGTTCGGATAACTACCTGTCTGATCATCAAGTTGGTATGCCCAGTGTTTGGAGCCACTATTGATTCGTATTTGGTCGATTCATCGTGTACGTAGCTACATAAAAAAAAACGTTAAACGATTATTGTAAATTAAAGTTTAGAAATTAATATGCATATATAGAACTGCTAGAACTATGCATATGCATGGAATTAGCAATTGATTAATTTGCATGTAGTGGTTTAACGTTTTGATCTAAGTGTGTATTATCGTTGGTAGCGTTTCGATCTAAGTCCTTTTGTGTATTATAGATTTAAGGGTTTTCATTTCTTTATTTTCTAGAGAAAAAAAGCCCTTAACTTAATAATATATATATGGATTGAGCTAGTAAAGAAAAGACGAGACAATTAGTAAATCAATTTATTTGGTTAAGTATTGCTTTGGAATTTCAATTGTATTTTTAGTATTGCACTCCTCCATTTTTAGTACGTGTGATTTTGAAGGGTGGGTTTATATGAAATGGAGACGAGCAAATTATTTCTTCCTTCCGTGTTGTGGAAGGTTTAATAGGCCAATATATATATATACTACTTCATGTATTTCTTATTTGATTATTGAATAAATACGATCTCGTCGGATAGAAAAAATAATGGCAGAGTACAGTTTAGGATAATAGGATATCCTACGCATTTTGGAACAACAACAAAACCAATAATTATATAGGAAGGTATACGTTTTCCTAGTATGATCAAAAACCTGTCTTCCTAATACTAATATATGTACGTAAAAAAAAATTGTTCAAATATATACATGGATGCAAAGAAATGGTAGCTATATATATATAGGTAGTGATCTGTGATATGGCACCTATCTTTTTTAATTAGGCAGTCCGTATGCAGTGGTTTGCATATTCCATCTTAGTCCATGAGAGCTGGCTAGCTAAAAATATATTTGGTTAGATTTGTTTAATGTTCAGTTCTAAATCTGGAAATGATAATTGGAATTAGTTGGAACATCTTCCCGTTCCTCATCTTGCACAGGCTTTTGTTATTGTTTGTTATGCCCCCATTTGGTGTGTAGCCAGTTGCCAAGAATAACCCAACACAACCAAATAATTGATATAGATTTTGTGACAGTCTCTTTCCATTATAAATCTATAATTACAGAATCGAAGACGATCTGGGGGAGGAGAGAAACTAAAATCCTGCGGACCTCAGCACAAGGATTCGCTGACAAGTATATATATATTCCACCAGTAACCAACTACATGTCTTATTATTGTCGACCTAGCTAGCTAGTGCATGCTTGATGATAACAATGCATGAAGAATCATCATTACATTGATCTGGAAATCTAACACCAGAAGTGCTTATATGGGCAGAGAGGCGTAGAAAGCTCTCATTCTCTGTGTGATTCTACGAGAAAAAGATTTTAATTATATTCAGTTATTCACCCTTAATTAAGAATTGAAACGGATGGTTTCCTGGTATAGCATTATTCATCTAGAGATCGAGTTGTTTACTTTGGTCAGCAAAAGAATTTGACCAACAAAAAGAAATTTGCAATGAAGAGGCCCAACTGCAATGTTTGGATGATTGACACTATATTTACATTCTCACTTTTTTTTTTTTGTAAAACATTCTCACATTTCTTATGGTAGCAAGAAAATCATACTTTTTGGTATAATGGTGTGATAGCAGATTAGAAATCTCTAACACAAGGATAACTTATCTACAGGATCATGTACCAGACGGCGTATTGGTGATGGTTTATGTGTGAAGATTGGGGATTTGGGGTTGATGGTTCCAGTGAGAAGATTAGAGGTGGTGGCTCAAACTAGCTTACAATTTTTTTTTTTTTTTTTTTTTCTTGTAATTTTCTCAGTCTCAACTCTTGCAAGAAGTTATTGAATGTTAAATCTTCCCCGGGTATGAAATGGTAACCTCCACAATATACCAGCAGAAAGGAGCTAAACTTAGACGGCTCTATATATTCTGCCAACTCACCGAATAGGTCTAATGGAGAAACGAAGATAATGTTCAACAGCAAATATTACAGGCATCATATTGAGTCCATGACAAAACATTACAAGTAAACATTTGCACAGAGTAGTTCTTTAATGTTCTTGTTTACGACAGATGGTTGGAACAGGCTATAACAATCACATACATTACAAGAGAAGATTACTTTTCTACTGTGACAATGCACTGGTGTTGTAGACAAGAAGAGCACCCCCGGCAAGAATGCCGAAGAGGGTCACAGCCCAGATAGCCAAGCCAGTGGCACCTGCAATTTCATGCACACATATTACTTAGATTCGGTCTGATTTAAATCACCTCCCCAAGTATTACTATGAAGCCTACATACTAGTTACAGGAGCAGGAAGAAAACAACACTGTGCTCTTTGAATAAAGGAAATTATTTATGGAAATTCTTCGTTATAAAGATGAAGATGCTTACCACCAGCGTATTTATCACCAGATGGGGACCATTCCTCGGTGTTGTAGATGGGACTGCATACACAATAGAACTATTAGAAGTTATCAAGCTGAATAGTTCGAAGGATGGTTATTCTCAACCCAGATACCAAACAAATATAGCAAAAAGAGTTCGTATCCAATATATTGAAGTCTAAACTTTGAACTGTTTGATAAGTAAACAATAAGTATTTTGAGTCTCAATCCTCTATTAGGCATGTAAATGTTTATCGAATCAACATCAAACTACTGAGCAAGAACAAGATCAAGAAACTCCGCTCACAGTCATTGTTACTATATACCAGAAATTGTATTGCAGTCAATTCTGTAGATTTAGAGGTATACATGGTAAACTAAAAACCGAAAGTTTTCGCTGAAATTGTTAGTTTGGATATTTCCTTTAAATCTAAACATAGGTTCTTATCTCTATCAATACAACAGGGATGTTATGCTCTTTATCTAACTCTTTTAAGGCATTGAATTCATTGTAACAATTGTAGACATGTATGGATAAGTGATGTTATTACTCTGTGAATGTATCCGAACCAATTCAAAAGAATCAAAGATATTTATGGCTAAAATTCCTGAAGCTACATGTATACCTGTATCCATCAACATTAGCACCATATTTGTCTACAAACTGGTAGACACCCTTTCCCTGAATCAAGTGAATTAGGTCAAAAACTAATTACAAGGTAGCAGATTAATACAAATATCAGAATTCATTCAAAAAGCAAAGAGTAAAACTATAATAAAAAGACCGCTAAATTTACTTACTTTAGGCTTCCTTCCTGAGGCATCTAACCCATCCCTCAAGTTCATGCCACCACCAGTTCCTGCACCAAATGTTGTTTATCAGAAATGAACCATGCAGATATGCATCTTTATCAAACAGGGGATCTCAAATTAAGGGAAAGCCTGTATTTACTTGTACATACCATAGGGTGTTTCAGTCTTGATCTTCTTGACACCACTGGCTTGGACCTTGAATGAGGCAGAGGTCCTAGCAAGAGAGGGAAGCCCTCTCACTGCTGACTTCTCCAAGCTGAAAGGAGCTGGTTTCAAGCTCACTGAGGCCATAACTGAGGCTGCCATATGCTCTACTGCTCTTGCTGATTGTGTCTTGTGTGGTGTGTGACTTGTATAACTCCTTGATAAATCATCATAACAGTAAACAAGGTTCACAAGTGATTCCAGGTTTGACACGTGGCACTGGTTCTGTGGTTCAATCTGGATATGGTATTGCCAACATTATCATTTATCGAAATGGGAAATGATTTGTCAACCAAAAAAAGGGGAAATTGTGTGTTTCTATTAATTCTATTGGAGAGGTGCAAATCTAGGACCCCATCTTATATCATGACACGTGGACAAAGGGCCAAACATCAAAGAGACTTGAGAAATTATCTACTTCTGGCTTTGCCTGATTCTTGTTATTATTACAACTACAAACGAGCTCCATAATCTACAAACACAATTTGAAATGAACTAACATTCTGTTCTTTTACAAAACACAACTTTATTGAATACCAAATTGATAGAAACTAGTCAGACAACAATTTGCTTACAACATTGAGATTATTTTCTGCTAAAGTCGGATCATGTTACAAATTTCCGCAATAAATAACAAATCCAGAGGAAACAAAAGCAAATTACTTGTTAAACTCATTAGTCGTAGACAGCGATTATCATAAGAAGCTGAAGAGCTCTGAAAGTTTGGAAGCTGCAGCCAGGCCACTAACTATAGCACCTTCAACATCTGGACTAACACAGAAATCACCGCAGATGGCAAGCCTCTTGTTCCCATCCCAAAGACATTTCTCCTCCTTGGCTATGCTTGTAGCCGGAAAGGCGCTTCCCCTACAAACAAAACCAAGATATCAGATCACATGTTCTTTTATGTAACAAAGCTACACTTTTCAAAGCTTTTAAATGACACAATGCAAGGTTCCTATGTTCTTGCAATCTAAATGGGCAAAATTTTTGAACTCCTCAACAAAATCTTGTATCATTGATGGCGAATAATTATAATGTAAAAGAAGAAGAAACAAAATAATCTACCAGATACCTAATAAGCTATACTTGAACTGACAAGTTTCCTACTCAAAATTTACCTGATATATCTCATTGAGCAAATGCACTTCCTATGGGTATATACTAGTGGTCTTACAACTATCACTAAAATTGTGAGTCTAGAGTATAGATGCTGACCATCTATGAGCTTTCTTGAAAAAGGGATGAGAAATATCAAGTCCCAGGCTTTGCAGTTCTTGGAATAGTTCTTCAGCCACTTTAGTCAATGTTGCATCTGAAAGCTTCTGAAGTCCAGTTTGAGCCATTATTCTCTGAGCATACTCCATCGTAGAATGCAGAACCCATCGCTCACTTCAAAAGAGATAAAGAAATAAGATGGCTAATAAGTAAAACTCATTGAAAACAAAAAAAAAATGTGTAAGGAGCGGTAGAACGGCCAGGCTTGCTGCTGTCACAATGAGCCCAGCTTAAAACTTCAGAATTTCTTATTGAGAACCCTTTAAAGGGTATCTGAACCAGATATTAGGCACCAGGGTCACCCCATAAAAAAAGTTTCAGAAATAAATATAAGAATGCATAATAAGTATCTCACCGATGTCAGAGGTTCTGCAAAGGCTATCATTAGAGCAAAGCATGGCCGAATGGGAATGTCATTTAACTTAACTGCCGACTCTGGAAATAATTTCAAATCTGCAGAGATCGGGGAATTGTTAGGTCGCACTTATACTGGTTATTTCTACTCAAAAGAAATTGCACCCCATTATTTAGTTTAAGATAGTCATTTGTAGAGGCCATTTTGGAGAAAAGAGGACGTCACCAAACCAATTCATGCCACTTTCTACATGTAACGAAAATGTTTTAACAAGTGGAATTGTTGTAGCATCTCTACTTAATGATTAACCACTAGAACAAGGTCAGCAACATGTCCATCATCAGGACAAAGCCTGTGTCCAGTAACCACTCACAAAAATGATAAGCTTTATCAATACTGTCACCAAATGCACAGGAAAAATATCAACAGATTTTTACAGAAAAGTTGTATACAATTCCGTCAAATAAAACTTAAAGGAAAGCATTATTACCAAGAGGTGGTGGTCTTCTTGTAACACTTGTAAACCTGGGTGAAACTATGTTTTTATCTGTTGCGACCACTCCCTTAAACTGACCAAGATTCTGTCCATCCAAACCAATCAGTGACCACAAATTTTGATCCTCTAGCCACTCCAGTCTTCCAACACTCGTGCCGAACTTGCTTTCCACACCTAATGAAAAATAGAGACATAATTTATTTGAAGTATGTACATGCACACATAGCCTCAGAAGAAATCTTTCCAATGAAAAATCATTATGATTAGGACATACCAGGCATATAGAATTCATCCCTGGGATACCCACATATCTCTTACTTATTAATCCTTCCTAAATAAAATTGATATTCAGAACAGATGATTCAAACATTACATATCCCAACAAAACACAATCACAGTAATGCAAGTGATGCCTTTATGTTATAGTTTTGGCTCAAGATTCACACATGAGTTATGCAGTAGTGGAAGAATGGCCATAGGTCCAGTGGCGTAGCCAGAAACATCAACTAGGAGAGTCAAATTAAAATACTGGTGATTATAAGAATTTTAAATAGTAATAGGACTTTGCATATATTTTTGTATGTCATTCTTCATATAGATCATAATGATAGATCAAAATCACAATTCATTACAATATGAAAAATTAACAAGTCTCTCGGAAATAATTAAATTGTTCATGAAAGACCCATATATATTTTTTTTTTTCTTGATGGTTTCATTATCAAATATCATTTCTCGGTATAGATAATCATGTCGCGTTTTCGATTATGCAAATTACTTCTTAGAATTTTCATAGCAAAAAAATGCACTTTCTACAATAAATGTTGGAACCAGAAGAATTAGTTTCAATGGTGTAGAGAATGACTAGGAGATAACAAAATGTATCATCCATATGCAAACTATGCATTGATTAATCAACGAATACATAACATTGCAAAGAAAATCAAGAAGTCTCGTAACAAAAATATTAATCACTTTAGCGAATGAGCTGGGTCAAACCTTTTAATACATCTATTTGCCTTTTATGTCAGAAGGGTCAAAACTAACATTAGCAATGTATGTGCGCACTAATCATGGCTGCTACATTAACCAACCATGGCTGCAAAAAAACCTTAGGAGGGTCAACAGACCCCTCTCGCCCTAGTGTGGCTACGCCACTGCATAGGTCCATATTAGTTGTCAATATAACATTAGCTTGATAGTACAAACACAAGATACAGCTTCAAAAGATAACAGGTGTTGGGAAATTTGGCAGATACGACAAGCCTTGATAACTATTGACAATCCACTGTCATGGATTTAGTATTAAAAATTAACAATTCCATTCTTTTATGAAACAAAACCCTATTGAAGAGATTTGAACCAACTTAACACAACAAGGCTAAATAAAATACACTAATTTCTATCAAAGATAGCCCTGACAAGGGAGGGGGCAATGCATTATTGAATTTTCCAAGATGAAGCATATATCACTAATATCAGTACCTTGGCCTACTTCACTAATCAAATATCTTGCATTATGAAGCATGCCTATTGAATATAGGAAACTTGCAAACCTGTTCTAGGTCAACAAATTTGTTTGACGTGCCAAACTTCTCTTTCCGGATAGCTGCCAGGCCCTTTGATTCCCACTCATGGACAAGACTCATAACCTCGCTGTTGTTGGCATTGAAAAATGGAGCACCATGGTCAAACAATAGCTCCTTCCCATCTTCAACATTTTCTCTACATGAATTTAAAGAAGATAGGGAAAATCAACTTTCAATATTGAAAGGAAAGAGAGGGAAAATCAACTTCCTATTGAGCAACTCCACATAGAAGCTTGTCACAGTACAATTTCCAGATAACAGCAAAATCAAAGGCCATTTCTCTGAAGGAAATTCTCAATGTACTAAGTAGCCATATCAATTCATAAAATAGTGACAAACAGACATGGCATTTCCAAACAAGCAGTCGTATCGGTTCATAAATAAATTTCCTGATCAATTTGTAATCAAAGAGATGGAACTATGAATGTGAACCCAGAAAAAGCTACCTTCTTTGAGACATACGGCCACCTGGGCCTCTAGCAGACTCGAACAGTGTCACGGATAATCCATTTCTGGCAAGACTTGATGCGCACACAGCTCCTGAAACTGTGTGTAAATTTCCAGAAAAGGAAAGTTAGAGACAAAACTGAATAAAATAAAGCAATAGAAAAACCAAAGGGGCTTACTTACTTCCACTTCCCACCACAGCAACCTTAGTGCCTTTCATACGACCTCGTCTCTCGTCCGATCAAAAGTAATAAAAGAAACCCAGTTTCCCCGGTAGTTGGTAGACGCGGTTATTCAATTACTCAAGTCACGCCAGTTCTTCGTCTTCGTCTTCGTCTCGAGTGGGGTGTAGGAGTCGCTGGGATATAGAATTCAGTGCCGTCACAAACGGGTCGGACCATTAATGACAGCACTACCGGGTAGCCCGAGTCATGGCCCATGCTTCACCCACAAGTTAGTCTCTCATATTTCAACTTAACAATATTCAAACCAATTCTATTGATCAACAACCTTCTTCTCATCTTAGACCTCTAATTTGTTTGGCTACGTATAATTACAATTTGTATTCTCACTGATGATCACACTGTTCTTCCTAATGATTTATATATTCACTTCAGTATAGGACCATCCATCTGGAGTTCATAAATTTATTTTTGTAATCGTCTTATTGTTATACTAACAATCGAAAGCCTTGAACCTTCAACAATGGTTTTGAAACGATTTCTAAATGCTATCAAAATTGGAGATGCCATATTGTTCCCGAAAAATCTAGTAACTTCTGACAGAAGAAGAAGAAGAAGCAAACTGTAGCATCAATTCAAAGTCATATATACGTCAATATCAAAATGTGAACATTAAACCTTCTAGGCTCTAGCTAGGAAGAAAAAAATAAAATAAAGTCTCCTACCTCCCAATAATCAAACAGTTAAAAACTCATATACTAAATCTATATTTTATAAATCTAATTAGTTGGGTGGATTGGTACGGATAAATTCATTTTCTCAAGAACCCTAGCCTAGCATATAAAATATATTCAAGGGGCAAGAGCAAAAGAGGGTTGTGTGAAAGCTTGGTGAGTAGGGATATTATTTTGGTCCACGGTAGCGTGGGTTGAAGAATTGAATTGAATTATTCATTTTTGATTTGTTACAAGAATTTTAGATACAGACAATAGATGATAAGTAACCCAGAGTTGTTCAAAACCCATTAACTGATAGTTCATGTCTCCCTGAAGATGAGAGCATAAAATCTTGGGAGTTGAAAAACTTAATTATCTATTCTGTATTGGATGGTGGGATTTAACAATAGAGTAATGTTATTGACTTTGGATTTTGGAGTAAAACAAACACAATTATTCCTTTTTCTTGGATTAAAATCTCACAGAAACTTATTAGTAAATTATTAGATGCATCTGGTTAATACTGATATGAAGCATTTTCATGAGTTAAAGTTGAGTAGTTCTTAAAAGAGCTAAATGATCCACCACCAAAATGACATGGTTAGCAGGACAAACAAACATGCGCGCAACAAAATCATAAGATCAGAACCATCCTACAAAATTCTTAGCCTCATTGATCTTCCGCCATCTTTCTGCTCCTCTAGAAAACGAAGTAAAAAGTAAAATGCAGTCTCTCGCAAAATAAAAAAGGAAAACTTGAGGAAGACTCATAATAACTCTTGAAACTAAAAAAACGTGGCAGTAGGAAACAAGTGACGACTGGTTCTTGCTGACGATGAAGCTTGACTTTTGACATGTTCCATTCCACTGGTTTACAAGTAAAACTGTGCAAATCTAGGCGCCACATTCTATCTTCGGGCTTTCAATTCCTATATAAACTTGGTATCTCTAGCTCTTTAACCTTGCATTTATTATTGGAGTTGTGGGGTTTAGTATGTGTAAGCTTTCTGGCTTAGTTGAGAAGTGAGTTGAGTACCAGACGCAGAAAATTCAAAGGGGGTGTTCGCATACTTTAGTAGACTTTGCCCAGACTACCCAGAAGCTACCTGGTTACGTTCCACATTAACTCACAAGAAACCCGAATATAATTGGCACCAAATCAACACACATTTAATTCACTTCAATTTCTCCAAAGGCCAGACAGTTCTCTTTTTGTCAAGCAAGAAGCCAAGAACAACCACTGGTCTTTCCATTCCCTGAGCCACCTGAGGTGATTTTCTCGTCTGGGTCTTTTTCAAGTTTCCTCCTTTCTATGTTTAGAACCATCCTCCTTTGCTTGCTTAAAGCTTCTTTCTTTGTTTGGTTTGGATAATATTGCTGATTCAAGTAGAGTTCTTTTGATGTTCATGATGGTCTTGGTTGATAATCTCTTGTGGTTTGTGCTTACTTGTTTTGAATGTTGGGTATTTTTTGAGTGATTTGGTGAATCCGGTCCCGAATTTGAATAAACTCTCATGATGAGTGTTCTCTCCTGATTGGTCTTAGTGTTGTCAATATTCTCATCATCTCAGTTTGCATAATTTCGGTTGTTTCCAGAGACGATAGAAAGTTAGAAACCCGATGCTTGCGTAGATGTGTGTTGAATTACACTGCAAATAATTGAGAGGAGAAATTAAGCTTGGACTGAAGTCAATAGGCTTGAAATTCTGGTGCATTCATTTGTTTCTGTCCACTCCTTGTTCTATACATAGTTTTAATGAAAGAATAGTCGTAATTTATTGAGTTATTTCATCTTCTTCTTTTTTTGTGTGTGGGTAGTACACTATTGTGGTGGCTCATACTTAATCTAAATAGATGGATGAACTCTAATTTCTGTGCAGCATGAAATGAATTAGTTCGAACTTGTGACTCAGTGTAGTATGTATACCACCCTGGTTCAGCATTGTTGAATAGTCAGCAATGTAATGATGATCCACAAGTAGTTGAAACTCGAAAGAGTCTCTTTGGTATTATCACCTTTTTATCTTGGCTGTAAACCTGGCTTGAAATAAAGAAGTGACCATAATTGGTTTAGTCGAGAGAAGGGAGAGTTCTCGAGTCAGGACTTGAGGAGTGTTCCTGATAGGTTGCTTGCTAATTGCAGTTTCAACTTGTAAAAGTTGCAGTACTGGTGAAAATTTCTTTTAAATTGAATTGATTTTCTCTAATATGCATTACTTAACATTTAGCATGTCTAAATGAAAAACAGAAAGTGTCACTGGTTAAATAAATAGTCATTGCACTTTAGTAACTTCAGAGTCCTCTCAGATTTCGCACTGCCTTACGTCTCTGATTCCATGCACATACGATTAGGTTTTGATTGTTATCCTGGCCTGGTTTCAGTTTTGATAGGGTTTGGAATTGGTTCCAGATCTGGAGAAACCAAAGAAGTTGTCTTAAATGATTACCTCTTACTGAATTAATCTTTTGACATTTAGTTCTCTAAACACACGTGCTCACAATGTTGCGGTTTTGCAGGTTTTGAAGTGGCTTTGTTTTAAGCACTTGGTAGAAATTTGACCTTGGAAACATTGTCTCTGGTGTATCACAGTTATGACTTGTTTATCCTTCTTACTCGGTAGAAAGGACTCATCAAGAAAACTTGGGTTTGATGTTGATGACGGTAAGCTGCAACTTTGATCATATAAATGATAGAAGAGCATGATAAATTTCTGGAGATATTATTCCTACACAATATTTTCATTTTGAGATCAATGCTAAAGACACCACAGGTATCCCCAAAATGTTTGTCACAAAATCGTGTGGTGAAGGATGTTATCTAATATTGAGTGAGACTGAATATGAACACACGCAATCCTAGTTTCATTATATAACCGCATCAGATTGGCACCGCTATTTTAGAATTTGTTTTGGTGTCTGTAGCATTGATCTTATGAAATTGTTTCCTTATTGATGAGGTCATATTCCTTAACTAAGTAACTAGAAGACTCTTCTCTTGACATGATCTCAAGTCCCAGAGTAGTCTTGTCACTCTTGTGTCTACCTTTAAGAATCTGAACAAGTTTTCTTTGTCAACAGAACTGTCTGGCATTCATGATGTTAAACTATACTCGTACAGAGAGTTAAAAATGGCGACTGAAGATTTTGGTCTAGTGAATAAAATCGGCGAAGGTGGTTTTGGTTCTGTCTATAAGGTAACTTCAAATTTTCTGTTTTTACATTTTTTTGTTGTTGTATATTGCTCGTCTTATCAGTGTTGTATATGGTCTTGTAGTGGAAAGATTTTTTCTCACTCTAATATAATTGCTGTTCTGGAAAACTAGGGACGACTTAAAGATGGAAATCTTGCTGCTATAAAAGTTCTTTCAGCTGAATCAAAACAAGGGGTGAAGGAGTTTTTGACTGAGATTGATGTGATCTCAAAAATAGAGCATGCAAATCTAGTTAAGCTCTATGGCTGTTGTGCAGAAGGAGACCAGAGAATTTTGGTCTACAATTACCTCGAGAATAATAGTCTTGCACACACTCTTCTCGGTAACCATATAACTTAAATTCCTTATTCTGATTACAGGTTGCTAGTTTGTGAGTTTGTGTATGTATGTGCTTTTGAAATATATATCTATAATATGTGCATTTGATATATATGATGCTGACAACTTTAAGAAATAATTTTATGAATGCAGTTCTATATTTATATTAAGAGTTATGCATTATGAGCACTAGAGTTATGAATGCCAACAGTTATCTAAGATCCAGTGATCTGTCCTTTTCCATTAGAATTGAAATCAGTCATTGTTTACTATTTTTTTTCCTTGAAACTTATGTTCTTTTATGTTTCATTACAGGTGGAGGTTACAGTAATATTCAGTTTAATTGGCGAACACGGCGTGGAATAGCTATCGGAATTGCCTGTGGGCTTGCCTTCCTTCATGAGGATGTACGTCCACATATTATTCACAGAGATATCAAAGCAAGCAATATTCTCCTTGATAAAGACCTAATGCCTAAAATTTCAGATTTTGGCCTTGCAAAACTTATCCCGGCCAATGTGACTCATGTTAGCACACGCGTGGCAGGAACAATGTAAGTTGTGATGCTTTGATAAACTCATAAATCACTCAGTTCTTGCATTTTTATACTTCAGTAAGCTCTTACAGTTACTGTTCAGTTGCCAAAGTAAGTAATTTTATCTTTGTGGTTTTTTAGAGGTTATCTGGCACCAGAATACGCAATACGAGGGCAATTGACAAGGAAAGCAGATGTTTATAGTTTTGGGGTCCTCCTTGTGGAAATTGTTAGCGGCAGATGCAATACTAATTCACTACTACCCATTGAGGAACAGTATCTGCTTGAAAGGGTATGAATTTTAGACTTGCTGTCTTTACAAGCATTTTCTTTCATGAAAAAAATAAAAAATTAATAGGTAGTGAATGTGTAATATCTGATCTTTAAAGAAGCTACCGCTCTGTTATTTCCCAGTTAAAAGAGCAGTGCCATTAAAGGCTGAAATTATCACAGTGACAAGGCTTCTGAAGTTTGTAACTTCATTTCCGTTGACATTGTGGAAATTAAATTTTGGAAAAGTGATAGAGTTTACAGAGTATGTACTGTATAGGTGGCCAATTTGTGGAAATTAGATTGATAAGATAATATTTTTGTAAGGGGTGAAGAAAAAACAATTGGGGGATTCTAACCTAACTTTTGGACACTTTGCGTTGGTTGGTTGGGTTTTTTTTTTTTTTTTTAAAATCAATTTGGATGGTTTGTTTATATAGAGTTTCTGCGGATGAGACATCAGTTACTTTAGGCATTGTTGGTAACAAATGTATTCTTTTATTGCAGACATGGCATCTCTATGAACGAAGAGAGCTGGTTGGTCTGGTAGACACAGCATTGAACGGGGATTTTGATGCTGAGGAGGCTTGTAGATTCTTAAAGATTGGTCTTCTCTGCACTCAAGACACTCCAAAGCTCAGACCGTCCATGTCAACTGTGGTAAAGATGCTTAAAGGCCTGAAGGAAGTCGACAATACTAAGATAACAAAGCCAGGCTTGATATCTGATTTCATGGATCTCAAAATACGAAGTCAACCGAATAGTAAGAAGACTAGCGCAAAGACCACTACTTCGTCCTACAATGAGTCCTCCGGTTCATACAACCCAGACAATTCAAACCTGTCATCACAAACCTCAGCTGCTGCTACTTCCACTTTCATCTCAAACTTGTCCTTTGAAACCACAGCTCCTGGCACTACAACCTTCAGCTTCAAAACCATGTGAACTGAGCGGTTATAAGTTACAGAATGCGTAGATTTGATTTATTCTTATATAGGGTTTTGCGGCTTCATCTTGTAAATTGTATGATATGCTTCTTTTTTGTCACACCACCTTTCTGGCTGGACTGCTGGAGGTACTCAATGTAAATGGATCATACTTGGTAATTCAAAGAAATTTTTCCCGGGTTCAATGTCTTTCTGGCACTACTTTAGTACAGACATCCTCTCCAAATCTTTCTACTGTAATATGCTACTGTACTTATATTCATGTTGGATCATAATGATTTCATCAATGTTATATCTTGACTTGGTAACACATTGCTTACATCACCTTCATCTCATCAGCCTGGTATCTTGACTTGGTAACAAATTCCTTTTAAAACCACATACAGTACATTGACTACATTCCTTTCCTCATGCCTTCATATGTTCCATATAGTTGTCAAACAATTTTTTTCAAGCCAAAGGTTGTAGTCACACCTCCCAAGTGGTAAACTCACTAATTTTGTATAGTATTCAAGTGATTATAGTCATACCTCCCCAAGTTGTTAACTCACCGACTATCTTGCCTCTCTCCGAAAGCCACCACATTTAAATAGTCATTTGACATCGTAACTTCTATTTTTGATTTCAAGTCCTTGTACAAAATCGAGTCTGTAGAGAGACTTGCACGCCTCGGCCGGCGATACTAGACCGCCAACGAGACTAGAGGGAAGGGTGTGTGACTACTTGTGACAACAATTAGGTGCGACCACAACCTCTCTTCCCATAAAACTCAAGACACAAACACAATGGCAATGATTAAGCAAGTTGATGATCGTTGTGTGCACGCAGTGCACTTGAATTCCCTCTCAACAATGACACTTATCCAGTATTGACAAAAAGAAGTTGAAGCCATTAAATTGGGAAAACTAATAGTAGTTGGCCACAATTCATTATTGGTTGAATTTTAAAACATGGGGGGTGAAGTGGCAGTTTAGCATGACTAAAAATTTATATTATTTCTCATTCATTTTCTTTTTCTTTTTCTTTTAAACCAGAGATATAAAATGACTAAGATAAAAAGAAAAGATAGGGACCCCACTTCAAAAGCTCAAAGAATCCAACCCCAATCCACAAAGCCAAAGCCAAAGCCAAAGCCCAAACTAGAGACCCTCCTCCCTCGTCTCTCTTCTCTCTTCTCCTTCCCCCCTCACCTTTTCCCAACTTTCCAACTCCTTTTTCACGAGCTATCCCTGCAACTAAAAGCTAGGGTTTCTCTACTGCTCAGAATCCATTAAAGCTTCACCCTTTAAGCCTTTAACCCCTCCTAACTCACCTGTCGGTGCTCCAATTCCATCTCACACTCCCCAAGTTCTCAACTTTCCACCAAACCCGGATCACCCTCATCGTCTTCTCCAAAACCCATTTCACTTATTCTTGAACTGATTGACTGTATTGAGCTTCTATTGGGTTTGGGCTCAATAGACATTGAGACATTTCAGTCAGAAAAGCCAGAGAGAAGAAGAAGAGGGCATTATATCTTTAAAAGTGGAATCTTTGGTATTTGTTTTGGGTACTAGTTGTTGTTCCCTTTAGCTTTTGTGCGTGTTAGTGTTGGCTTTTGGTCAAGGCTTGCATGTGAAGCAATACCCAAATGAGGACCGTGATTGAATTTACTTGTTGTTCTTGGGAGGTTGGGAGCTTCTAGATCTTGCTCTTAATCCGTGAATTCAAGCTAGGCTTTTTGTGTTCCTTTTGCTGCTTCATATTGAGATCAGGGTTTTAGTTTTGTCTCTGTTCTATGGGCTGCATTGATGTTAAGGCATTAGAATGTTTGAGTCATTTTCCGCTTTTGGATTGGAATCAAATGGTTGTAGATAGCAACATTTCTAGTAAGCAGTAATTGGTGTTTGTGGTGGGTCGGTGAGGTTGTAGTGATGGAAGATATAGGGCTGTTCCAGCAGGCCTTAAAATGGCTGCAATCTCAGAAGCATGTTTATTTGAGATTGAAGACAGCTGTAAGTGGATATAGAGACAAAATGGGGGTGTTTGCAGAGCGGCATTGGCCGACGGTGTGCAGTGGGTGCTCCAGAATGGGGCGGCTGTTGCTCTTGTTGTTGTGTTATTGGAGGGACTGTGTTATGAGAGGCTTTCGGTCGTTTACAGGATTCGGTTCTGCAGCTCTGCTTCTTATAATGTGGAGTTTCTTTCTCAGTTTGACTTCCATGTCTTGCTTGGTTTATGTACTTCTTAGTATGGTATGATATCTAGTCATTTCGTTGTACCTCTTCATCATTTAATTGTTGTTTTTCTTTTCTGCTCCACTGGTTCCATTTCTTGTTTGCCTCATACTTGTATGTATTATCTTCTTTTCATTGTCCACTATATACTTTTCAGGCATTTAGTTTGATCACACAAATGCGGAAGTGATAATTGAGTTGTCTCTGATTAATGGGATTTTTCATCTATATACCAAATAATTATGAGATTAAAGTGCAGTAACTCAATTTAGTAGTATGAAGCAGCTTTATTTCAACAAGATTTTCTTTAGGAGACCAATGAGGTACCACTTTCGGGAACAGCATGTATGGCTCCTGCTCATGAGATTTACTCTATAACTTTGTCGAACTTTCATTGACTTAATGCCATAAACCTTGACATCAGATGAAAATATAGATAGCTATGAGGAGAGAGTAGTCGATTTTGAATCTCAAAAGTAGATATTATACTTAAATGAACAATATCCAAAACTGCAGGATACAATTTGAAAAAAACTGCCACTAACAGTTGCGCATAATATTTCAGGGAGCCGCTGGAGCTGCTGTTCAGTACTTGGGATACACTCCCGGAATTTTTATAGTAGGGCTCTTCGCTATTCTAATCTTATGGATGTATGCTAACTTTTGGATAACAGGAACATTATTTATAGTTGGAGGTATGTTCAATTTCTTGTGAACCTTGAATTTAATTTCAGTAACACGATGCATTGGTATTATCCTATTTTGTATGTAATGTGCCGACCATTCTATTCACTCTAGTGTTGCCAACTTATTTAGGTTGTATGAAGCGTGCAAGGCTTATATACCTACCGCTCACCGGCTTAATAAAAAGTGATGAACTGAAAATTGATTATACTTGATTGTTGCTTGACCATCAATATGTATCTTTCCATCTTCTTTTTGTTCTCCTTTTATCCTGTGTAGCATGAACAGTTTGTTTCCACAATACAGATCCCTTGACTATAGATCATCTAACTTGCTATATATTTTTGAAATAAAAGTTGGGTTTGTTTCATAGTATGTCTGAGTTGGTTTCACTGTAGTTGAGTCGTATTTATATTCGTTCTTGGCTTTTGAAAGATGTCTTGCGTAGGCACTCTGTAAACATCCTGTTCCTACTAAATATACTTTGTGAAATTTAAATTTATGTGAGCTTGTTGTGGATAGTGAAAGCCAATGCTGATAAAACAAAAGTATATGGTGGTGCTGCTCTGGTACATTTTCTGGTGATTTTTCATGGAAAAGAAAAGTCTATTCTGTTTGGTGATTTTGGGAACCTTCTTATTGCCTTTTGGCTAGGCTGTATATAAATGGCTTAGCAGCCTGGTAGGGCTTCTGGGTTAGGGTTTACACTTGCTCAATACAGGTTCCTGAAATCTTATTCATTTAGAAAAACCTGAATATTATTCTTCTCAAAATAACAAATTTCTTAGGTGGCTA
Organism: Potentilla sterilis; assembly: GCA_963682095.1. NCBI lineage: Eukaryota > Viridiplantae > Streptophyta > Magnoliopsida > Rosales > Rosaceae > Potentilla > Potentilla sterilis. Next base: position 12,218,450 of record OY821755.1, read on the forward strand.
GTATATGCCCATAAAACCAGTTACATTCTGCTGATGGTCGGTGGTGAAGGAACTACGGAAGAGGGCAGACCTAAGGCTTGAAATGAAAAATATAACCCAATTTTTCTCATAGATTTAATATTACTTTTCTTGTTTAGTTATGTGTTATGTGCATTTGGTATAGTATTAGCATATTTTCATCTCTTTCATTCATAGTGCGTGCCGTCAATCCTGCATGATTTTGACTGCCTTGTTTATGATGATAAACGTACTTGAAATTGTATGCATATGCAGGTTATTTGTTCTCCCTTAATCATGCACGGTTGGTGGTCTTGATGGCAACCGTATATGGTATTTATTGTGTCAAAGTACAAGTTGGATGGCTTGGGGTTCTGCTCTCAATAAACCTTGCCTTCTTCTCTAATGATGTATTAAATTATATGCTCCAATGGTGTGATAAGGTGAGTGAGAGCACACATTTTGAAGAGCAGAAACAACCAGAAGAAGTTATGGAAGATGACTTTTCTACAGAGTGTGAGTACTCTATTCCTACTGATGAACCTGAAAAGGTGCACGCATGTAAATCATCGAGCAAGCCAGCTACTTCAGCTGTCATTAATAACGAGAAAGAATCCTCTTCCAGTAGTAAGGTGGTCAAAGAGGAAACAAGTTCAGCTGATGAGATGCAAAAAATACTAAGCGGTCTTAATCATTATGAAGCACTGGGGTTTCCTCGCCACCAAAAAATTGATGCCACAATTTTGAAAAAGGAGTACCGGAAGAAGGTGAATATTAAATTTACTTTATTAGTTATTTTCTGATGGAATGAGTGGCTAATAAGATCTGTTTTCCTTCCTCGTTCTATGTACGAAATTTTATGTAACTAGTAGTGGGAGAGGAAGTCTTAAGCGCTCTGACTAAACTCTAGGACCATCTTGTAGTGACCGTCATTAAAAAATGAGAAAATTAAATGTAATTGTGAATCACGATTGTACTTATATTGCATTAGTCATTTAAACATTATACTGTCTAATGTCTAGTCTCATTTGACTTTGCATGCCATAAATGTAACATGTAAAGGGACTAATGTTGAGCCTTTAGATATCTGTTCAACAATTAAGGTTAAAAAACTTAGAGCTGTTCCTATTTAAAGCTTTACTAGTCTATATATTTATGAGCTGTTCTTATTTAAAGCTTTACTAGTCTACTCTTTCTCAATTATTTCCTGTTAACATTGTGCAGGCCATGCTTGTGCATCCTGATAAAAATATGGGAAGTGCACTAGCAAGTGAGTCGTTTAAGAGACTTCAATGTGCTTATGAGGTATGTGTATAAGAAGAACTGTTTTTAGCCTTTTATTGTATTTTTTTATATTTTGATTTAATTGTATACCTATTACTTAGAGACGTTTTTCATTGCAATCCTGCTCTGCTACTCACAAAAATATTTGTTTTTAGGTTCTTTCTGATTCCACAAAGAAAAGAGATTATGATGAGCAATTGCGGAAGGAAGAGTCCAAGACTAAGAGTGTGTGCCAGACCTCTTATAGTACTCCAGCACAGGTTAGTGATGTTTACTTGCTTAGTGGGCAAGTATGTTGCATTTATACTATAATGCCTAGGTTGTCCTTGGCTATGAAAACTGATTTCCATATATTAAAGTAGTTGTGTCTTATCTAATCTTAGTCAATTCTACTTTCTGTAATTTATCTGAGATTGTCTAAATATACTTCTACTGTAAGCAGGACGGTCCAGGTTATTGTTCTGAGGAGTCGAGACGGATACAGTGCACTAAGTGTGGAAATTCTCATATATGGGTGTGCACCAATAGAAGTAAGACCAAGGCTAGATGGTGTCAGGTCAGACATTGCATTTTTTTTTCTTCCAAATTTTAACACTGTCAAGTATGCACTGTATCTTATTTATGTTTTTCAGTTTGTTAACTTGATGATATAATTGGTTGGATCTCCTTTAGGATTGCTGCCAATATCATCAAGCAAAGGATGGAGATGGATGGGTTGAGTACAAAGGATCCCTTGTCTTTGATAGGCCTCAAAAGGTAGTTTTCTTGCAATAAGTGTTTTTTTTTTAATATTTTTTTTATCTCTCTGAATTTACTTCTTACACCTTGCGAGTTATGAACCTTTCTCAAATGTCAATTAATTTCATTTTTCTGTTTTTGGTAACTTTGAAAACAGTGATAATTTGGAAGGATTTAAGTTTAAATAAACTCTCACATGCGTAGATATGAGAGCCAGCTATCAATGACTCATTTGAATAGAATTCAGACAATTTCCATGTTTCTATGTCTATAATGCATGTTCTAGGGAATTATTTATAACTTCAATATGTATAGATGGTTTATTGAATTAAACCTTGAAAAATTCTGTTATTGCCAACAATGTACATATAAGCAATCCTTCTTATTGTCTTATCTATGTTGAATCTTTGGTTTCTTGTCACTTAGGTGGAAATACCGCGAGCTTTTGTTTGTGCTGAGAGCAAAATCTTTGATGTGTCGGAATGGGCAATTTGTCAGGTCAGTGTTCCCGTGTGTAGCCTTATTCTACATTGTTATCAGCAGTTTGAACAAATTACATTCCAAGGTGGATTGCCAAATTATTCATTTTTAAAGGTGATCTTGAAGCAGTCACTTCACGATATTTGTAAACGGACAGTTAACTTGCCATTTGGAACATGCTGAACCTTTTCAGTACATAAGAAAACACCTCGTATGAGGTAGATATGGTTTGACCTCTTACAGCTTCGAGTTCTTTCGTACAGGGAATGGCGTGTAGGCCCAACACCCATCGGCCTAGTTTTCATGTAAACATGGTTGGTTTGGAGAAAACTCAAAGATCTCACTCAAGTAGATTCCCATGGGATTTGGATGCTGAAATGATGGATGAAGATGAAGAAGAATTCGAGGTATGGCTTCAGCAAGCTCTGGCCTCTGGCCTCTTTTGTGAGTCCTCAAAACGTCGAAAGAGTTGGACTCCATTCAAGTTTCATCAAATGGGGAAGAAGCAATGGCGAAGAACATCGTGCTAAATAGCTCTACAAGGCTGTGCCAGAAAACCATCTGCACAGCCCATTCAGAGAAGTGATTGATGATTCTGGTAGCAAATAGTGAGAATTGTCAAGATAAAGGTGACACCATTTGAGAGAGGCAGTAGGTATCAAATTACGAGAGGCAAATGGTTTGGTCACTAAATCAAAGACGGAGATCCTTTGTATCACCACCCCAAGATTTAGCGCTTTACAGGCTTAGGAGCTCAGGTTTTTGTTGCTCTTCTTAAGCATTCAACCTCTTGTGTTCAATCAATTTTGGCATATAATGCTTCCTACCCGAATGATGAAGCACAGTCCACCATCAAATGTGCCCCTTTGTACATATTCTTTTCTTAATAAAACATCTTTCCACAGTCCAACATTCATTCAATCCAATACAAAAAGTTGTTTGTAAACATTACTAGTACCATTGTCGAGAAAACACGACGTTTTCCAATTGTTTACACTCCAGACGTTCAGATTGTGTAGCGTCTTTTAAATTGCATTAAACTTTAAATTGAGGCAGACATTGCAAGAATACACTATTGAAGTCCAGATTACTCTCTTGTACTCTTGTAGTGCACCCTCATACTTTTGCTAGATACGACCTTCTAGTGTCTTGACACTTTCAATTACTTCTTGTTGATACTCTTGTTGAAGGCCAACATAAGAATCCTGATTTACTTACGAAATCCGGTAACAAATCTATTAATACCAGCAAAATCAGGAATTATACTCAGATTACAAAAGCTGCCTCTAGCCTCATTTGCCATGTACTCGACAAGATACTTGCACTGCTTCTCACCATTTGTCTGCAACAAAGAGCAAGGGGAAGAGAGCTTAGTAACCGATTAAAATCACTAACTACAAAATGGTGGAAAAATGAAAATACATTTAACCATGTCTTGCAGGAAGAAACACTAGTCACTCAGTTAGAACAGTAGGTGTCTCAGCTTCACTAAGAACTAAGAAGCCATCTTTATCTCTAGAGCTCTATTACAGCATCTCATTTGTTTCGATTCAAGTAATGTTCTTAACTTGTCATACTTCGCTAAGTCAAGTTTTAACTTCAGAGAACAAAGAATAAATACCTCGAGAGCAAAAAATCCACCAGGCTTCAACATGGAAGCAGCCCCTTTGCAAAGATGTGAAAGATCATCCATGCCATCAACACCGCCATCCAATGCAACTCTGGGTTCATGTCTTCCGACTTCAGCCTGTAGCCCCAATATATTCTCACTTGGTATGTATGGTGGATTACTCACAAACCCCGCAAGTTTACCTTCCACATCCTTTAACGGGTCAAACCAAGATCCTTGCCGTAGCTCCACAACATCCTGATTAGCACATTAACATTTCACTTGAAGACAGAAACAACAAAATGGATATGACAGTTTGTAAACTTCATACTCTCCACAATGCCAAACACTAACCTGTAAACCATACCTCTCCACATTAAACCCGGCAACGGAAATGGCAGTAGGACTCAAATCAGTAGCAATAACCCTCCCACCACTCCCCAAAACCCTCGCAATCGCAATAGCAATAGCCCCACTCCCAGTCCCCAAATCAGCCCACAAACCCTCCCTTAAACCCTCATCACCCTTCACCACCTCACCCACCAAATCAACAACGAGCTCAGTCTCCGGCCTCGGAATCAAAACCCCTTCTTGAACACACAGCACCAACTCCCTCCAATGCTCACACCCCACAATATACTGAAAGGGCCTCCTCTCTTCAATCCTCTGCTTCCACAACAAGTACAGCTCCTCCAGACTCGCTCTTAGCCTGATTTTTGTTTCACCGTTTTGGGTTTCTTGTTGAACTGCGTCGTCTACGAGCCAGTTGAGCTCTCTACGCAAGAGGGTCGAGTCCGGGCCGTTGTCTGAGTCGGCGAAGGTGGACCCAACTGAGGAAGCGAGGGCTTTGGCCCAGTCGTGCCATTGCTGGAGGTCGGAGGTGGTGGCTGGGTGGATGGGTGGCCGGAGAAAGAGAGGGGTTTTGGGTTTAAGAGAAGTGAGTGGTGGCGGCGGCGGTGATAGTGAAGAAGAGCAAATAGAGCGGTGGAGATGAGTGGAGGGAAGGCAGGGTTTAAGGAAGGTTGAGAGTCTTGGAGGGAGGCTTAGCTTCATCTTCTGTACACTAGTCAAGAAACTTGAAGGATTGGCCAACCCAGCTTCACTTTTATTTTATTTTAGTCATTTGTCTTTTTATTTCAACCTTGAGGATAAGTAAAAGGAGACGAGGATTGAGGTTTTAGATCACTTGCACCACCATTACTCAACAATATGCTCGATAAACTCGTTGCCATCAAATATGCTAAGAACAAAAGCATCCACACCAACAGTCGATGCTTGATAAAATCTTGCAATGTTTCTACTACAAAAACAAGCAAAGAAAAAGAAAAAAAACTAAACCAGAATAGATTTCATAAGCCACTTCCAGAAGATTTGGCACTATAAACCACTTCCATAAGGGAGTAAATATACGATAACTGCAAGAGACACAGCCCCAATTCATAGTCACAACAGAAAACGTAAGGTCTTGGTCCACATATAGCAAATCCTGGCTGAATGAAGAGCTTTGTCTGCAAACCACTACATAGCCAAAACCTGTACAAAAAACCATGGAAATTCGCCCAACTGGAAACCCACGAATTGAAAGAACCATATTCTGCAGCTAGGAAACTTTTAACTTGCCTCAGCTTTAAGGAAAGAGGGGGAGGGGGAACCATGCCATAGATTTAACAATGACTAACATCATGAAAATCCATGAAGTTGGAATTACAATATCGTCGGGTATGTCTATATTTTGCATGTTAATGAGTAATAACAAGTATTTCATTACATATATTTAATTGCAAGGGTGAGGTGAGAAGGGAGTACTTGAGCAAAAATTGTCAATTCAAGGGCCCATATGTTCTTAATCTTCAAAAACAACTCCAAGTAGCGGCTGGACATTGCACGATTAAGATTTGAGGGATGGTGACTATAAAATTCTTCTAATGGTAAGTAGCAGATTAGTTTTACCTCTTGATGGCAAGAAACATGTATATATACACTCGGAAAGACAATCAACCAATCATGCCCTCAAGCCCTGTTTGCTGAGGAGCAATTGGACTTATATGTTGAATCTTGTCCCATCCATTTTCCTTCCCTGACTGCATCTCCTGATCCTTGGTCACACCAACAACTGAACTCATATCAATTTCATCTGTGTCGAAAAACTTGTCCCAGAAGACATCATTAATCCCCGGAAGGTTAGGCTCTCCATCTTGCGAGACATCTGCATCAGGATTGATCTCAGGAGAAAAGGCCTCAGTTTCTGTGGGCATTGCCCGATCCAAATCTGACACATCCATGTACTCTGTATTCACAGTCTGAGAGGCCATAAAGTCAGCATTAGGGATATCCACAGTGCTTAGGGGTGCAATACCTTGCATTGCAGTTAGTTCAGGCAAAACTGTATCTCCTTGAAGACTGTAGGTGTTCTCTTCTGGAATTTGTGTTGCTGTAACACATTCAGTAGCCACATAAGGGGAAGGCTGGAACTGAGGAGTAGCTAGAGAATGAAAAGTGACAGGAAATCCAGATTCTGCAGTGATATAAGAAGTCGGTGAAACCTCTGAAAGGGTCGCTCCCAAATTCCTGCTACAGTTCCTTCTGTCTAATACACTGGAAGAGGGAACATTGTCAATCAGAAAAGCACCAGGATTGCTCAATGAAGGTTCCCGCCGCGGAGATATATTCATATTCATAATCTGCCGTAACATTGCTTTTGCTGCTTCATTCATTGAAGGCTGGTATTTCACAATTTGTCCATCCAGAGTTTTACTGCTAAGATTCCCCACCAAATTTTCGTCTTCTTGCATCGGGAGTCTCCTTTTCTTATTGCTTCCAGTGATGAACCTATTGCTCTCATTCTGATGTTGTACAAGCTGGGATAAAAAGCCAGGACTACGCATAGCCTTTGCAAGAAATGACATCATTTGCTGCTGCCGCTGTTCCATTCCCTGCACACGTTGACCCACATTTTGCAATTGGTTATCTGTTGCTTGCTGCTCCTGCCTCAAACTAATAAGTTCCTGCATAAGAGTGTTCTTGTCACTTTTAAGCCTTTCAACCTCCTCCCCCAGTCCATGGTTTCCGACCCCTACACATGCAGCAACTTGGGAGCTCTGTACAATAGGTGCTGGTACCGGTGCTGATTGTTGATGACTCTGTACATTAACTGACTTTCGTCTAGTGACAGTCTTCAAAAGATGTTTCTGACCTCTTAGAAACCCTTCATGTGCAAATTCCCATCGGTCTGAATGAACTTTTTTAAAACCCTGCAATATTCAAAGCAACACCATAAATTTTTACGCAAAAACTGCGATAATTAACTTTCACAGGGAGCATAACAAAGAAACAAAGTTATAATATCGCGACTGTTTCTGGCAACAGATACTATTCTCATGGTAAATAATCGCTGCATCCAACCTCCAACAGTCATAACCTGGAGACAAACTATTAGCTTTGTTCCTTCTTCCCTCCTCTTCTTATTCGTTTCTTTCCAGTAAACGCTAAAGAGGCGACTCGATAAACAAAGAGCATGCTCAAAGATGTTTGCCTCAAAAGCAAGATCTTCCAGCTAGTCACATTCTTTTAAAGACATCATGTTCTTCAAATTCCTTTCTGGGAGCTCGAAAGAACAAATCTTTACCAGTTGCAAGGTCACCGAATCATTTCGGATTAGAACAATTGTTCTATTAATGATTACAGTTACATATTGCTCAGACTCGAATTCTCAATCTTTTCCGATTTTTCGTCTCGGTTTTTCTCCTAATATAAAACAGTGACAGCCTAGACCTCGATTCCAATTGCTTTGACTACATCTCTATCAACTCAACTAACCTAATCGCATAGCAAAACCCCCAAATTGAAAATGGAGAAAGTAAAAGAGGAGATGAAGAGGCTTACGTAAGTGTTGAGCTGGCGGACGAAGCTGGAGAAGTTGTTGTGCTTGAAGTAGCGAGGCAAGAGGTCCCTGGCGAAGACGGCGTCGTTCCAGATGACGAAGCTGTTGTTGGCGGCGGTCCACGACACCATGTCGTCGGTGGCGGGGTCGTCCACCATGTCGTACGTCTTGTTCAGAAACGGCGGGATGCTCGTAGCCGCGTTTATCATCGTCGCCGTGTCTTCGATTCCGTCCATGGCTTGATTTTGGAGAGAGAAAGAGAGAGTGGGGGTTTTGGAGTGAGGAAGGAAGCCCTAGATTGCGGGGTTGATGATTTGATGAGGAGTCAATTGGAGAGAAGAGAGTGAGTGGCGTGGGTTGGAAATATTGACGCACACACCATTACCTCACAGCTCCTTACTTTTCAAAAATTAAAAATACGATGACAAATCCAATCACCTACGTGAACTTACTCTGTTCTTTTCACTTTGATATTTTACTAGCCTTTCTGTACGCGCGATGCGCGTGCGAAAAGGCCGCGCTCGCGCGTGCGTTTTATAATTTTTCGATAAATACGTTGAATATATACACAGTTTTCCCTCTGTCGTTATGGTTCAAATATTCTTTAAATAAAAAAAAATTATAAAAAATTCTTGCAAATTAACTAACTCTCATGCATGCAATAGACATAAACTACTATGCCAAAAACATGCATTAATATGAAAATATATAAAATTTTGATGGCTGGAACCCAGTGGGAGTCTAGACCATCACGCCTTTAAATAATTTTATTATAGTAACAAATTTCCACAAAAATAAATCAAAAGAAAGTCTATAAATTCAATGTGCTCCATTCAACTCCATCTCAGCCATCTATTTGTCAACTGTCGTTGTTGAAACTACAAATTAAGAGTAACACAAAAATAAAGATAACATAAGATAGTGTATCAATATATTTTCACTTTATATATGAAAAGATCTTTGATTTGCGATCTTTACCATGAACGCAGATAATTCTCTTATTACACTACTCCTACTCCAATTATCTGAAGAGCTCTGAAGTTAACAAAAAGTGTTAAAGTCATTCAACTAAGTATGCCAATTAAATCAATCAATTTAAATAAATTACCTCAATATTTTGCTTCAACTTTTCAACACACTTAATGTTCCACTGTATGTGGAAATAAACATTATTGTCAGGAGAGTTCAGAATGGTTAAGTATCGTGCACAAAAATGAAATGTAACTACCTTAATTAAAAAGTTGTTTTGTTCATGATGCTTTTGCCTCCTGTAAGTGTCAATTACAAATTGTAAAATTAAAAGCAAAGAAATTTGTACAAAATATTAAAGGGAAATATATATTAATGTTCATCTTCGATACCTAATACGTAAAACATTCCTCATAGTTTGCTTAATGTGATTTATATCATGTGTCATCAACTCCCTGCGTGCGTTTTTGTACCGCCAACTGCAAGAATTTCAATTAGTGACACTAATGTTATTAGTAATACTTAAAGAAGAAAGTAACAAAAAAAAAAGGTATGTTTAAGAGTACATACTGTGCTTGCTTCTTTTTCTTCCATTCTTTCAAAATTAATTTGTTGAGATCAACTGTATTAATCTGGACTGATTTTCCCATGCGCCAATCAGATGAGAATAAGGAAACACGCCGCCTGAAGCCCTCGTTTTCTCGTAACTTTTTCATTTGAGGGCATTTATCTTGCAACATCTCTACAATTATGAAAGTAATATACGAAATTAGAGTTTATTTACACAAAGTAAATATATATATAAAAAAAATACCATAATTAATTTCATTGAACCATTGAAGTACCTATGAACATGACATATCATTTGTGTTCGAATGAAGTAAAACTTCCTTAAACACAACATTCTTGGTGAATACTCCATCTCTACCCATTATGGAACCTTTTTTAACCAAAACCTTTGTAGTTTACTCCGACACGCCTCTTGACAATGCCACATACAGTTGTCCGTGACTAAAAACATTATCTGGAAGGTAAACACCTACGTGTGGGATAGTTTGGCCTTGAGATTTATTTATGGTCAAAGAGAAGCTCAGTTTGACTGGAAATTGCTTTCTTGTCAGTTTAAATGGTAAGCCCACATTTTCTGAACTGTTTAAACGGATTCTTGGCAGAAAAGCTCTTGTCCCAGCAAACTGTCCTGTTAGAATCTCTGCATCTATGAGATTTCGGTACGAAGCACGACATAACAATCTAGTACCATTGCACAATCCTAATTTTGGGTCAATATTTCTCAGAAGCATGATTGGAGCACCTATTTTCAATGTTAACTTGTGAGGCGGTAGCCCACCCGTTGTTAGTGAGTTTAGGAACTCCGGTTGGTACAAATTTCGGAAGTCATCTTCAACGGAGTCAAATGAATAAAATGAAATTTCTTCACCGGGAAACATACTGATGATCTTTTCATTCAACATATCTGCATCATCGTTTAAAGGAGTAACCAATGCCCTGTCCACCATGTATTTTGCATCGTTTACATGATCATGCAAATTCGGGAAAACTTTATTAATAAGTTGATTAATAGACTCTTCGCTTCGCCAGGGAACTACCATGCTTTCTGGTAGTCTTATCATTTCGTCATTGATGACTTGTTCACTCCCATCGCCAACACGTAACAGAAATTCTGCAAATTGATGGTCATTTATAGATCTCATATTCTGTTTCAGCCTCAATATCTTTGTTTGTCTCCAAAATGATGATTTGACAATGGAGGCTTGAATTAGTTGAGTCCTCGTTCCTTTAGGAATAACAGGAAGGACTTGACGAAAATCTCCCCCAAATATCATAATTTTTCCACCAAACGGAAGCTTGACATCCATTACGTCTTGAAAAGTTTGATCAACTGCTTCAAAGATATCTCGATTTGTCATAGGCGCCTCATCCCAGATAATTGCAGTGGAAGCTTGTATCAATTGTGCTAGATCAGATTGTTTACTTATGAAAGACATGGATGTTGCATCTATATTGAGTGGAATCTTCAATCTAGAGTGAGCTGTCCTCCCTCCAGGCAATATATTTGCTGCTATTCCAGATGATGCAGTTGCTAAAACTATATGATTCATGCTTCTTAACTTGGCTAGCAACGCACGATATAAATACGTCTTTCCAGTTCCTCCTGGACCATCGACAAAAAATAATGCATTTTCTCTTAGCTCGATTGCAGCCACTATGGTGTTGAATGCGGCCCTTTGGTCATTGTTAAGGCGGTCAATTGCATCAACATCTTCTTGAGGGACAATAACTGAAAGTTCATCCTCAATAGATCTCGGCATTTGTAAACCATTTTCTGGCTCCCTTGTCATCTCAGGGAGGTCAAAATCTCTAATGCTCTTGTTAAATTGTTGAAGTATCCCGTTTAAATCCCGCAAGAGCCTGTTTCGACTCGCAATATCACCAGATAAAGGGTAATCTTCCACCATAAAAGGAAAAAATTCATCCCATAATGTTCGAACACCGGTTGGCACATTGTACACTAATATTGTAACGAATAATCTCCTCAAAGCTGATGGCATCCGTATTGAGGAGGCCTCCGTCAAACATATTCGAATGCTGTTGTCATTCTCAAGCAAACCTTGGTTCTCTGCTGCTTGCTTGAATGTTGGTTGTGGAACTCCATTAACAGTAAGCAATTCAGCAAATGATTGAGGACCTCTTACATGATTCAAAAGAACACGCATAAAAAATTTCTCACCTTCAGAGGGTGAGACGCTGTATATCCGCCCAATAACCTTCCAATTTCTTATTCTTGCAACCCATTCTTTGTTATCATTATCCCACCTGTAATGTTCAGGAATTTCTCGATACAAATATACCCTTGCATTCTCATCATTTCTATTTAAAGTGAAAAACTCAGTAAGCATTGACATTTGTGGGCGCTCATCAGCCAGAATATCCTCTATAGGTCTTTCAGCATTGAATGTTACTTGTTGCATGTTGGGAAGATGTATTTGTAATCGCTCAACTGTTGGATATACTTTGTTCAATGAAAATTTAAATATTTTCCATAAAGCTTCTGGTGCACACACCCACCTTGCATCAACAAATTGGCTGATTTCATCAAACTCTGGGTTCGATTGCAGCTGAAATGACACTCTGTCAGGACCTTTGTAAATGTATTTATATAAGTACTTGACACTCTTTATGCTCCCACATATTTCAACATTGATGTGACAATTATAGCGCAATAGCAACCATGGGTTGTAGGGAACCACCCAACTGTTATCCACTTTGATATTTCCTCGTCTGCGCAAAGATATCGGTAAAAGACTTCTTCGTCTCTGATACACAGGATACGTGTCGTCCCCTTGCACTGTAAAATTTGCAAACGGTTTTGGGTATCCTTTATTGCAAGTCCCATTTTTCATACATGATTGTCTTGGATCAAGAGGTCCACATGGACCATGGATCATATGTGTACAAACTGCATCATAAAGTCGAGGCTCCTCATTGCAATCTGGTATTTCTGCTCTAACAATGCAGTCATATTCATCGGGGTTGTTAAGCTTGTCATTTTCTTCTAACATAACCAACATGTGAACATGTGGTAAACCTCGTTTTTGAAATTCAATAACGAAAGCATGTGCGGCTACTTTTCCAAGCACCCCCTTTTTTATTATGTCTTCTTTGAATTGCTCTAATTTTGCGTGAAATACCCTGGTGACCAAATCAGGACGATCTTGTGGCTCTTGTCCTGGAAGTAGTTGACTTTTAACTTCTTCCCAATTGGGATTACATGTCATGGTGATAAAAAGATCTGGCCTCCCATATTTCTGGACCAAGGCCATGGCATCTTGATATCGTTGGTACATGTCACGTGGGCTTCCTATAAACGATGATGGTAAAATTGTTCTACGTCCAACATTACCTGGTAATATATTATGTTACATTTAGTCTCTCTTCAAAAATCCTTATTTCATTGAAATTATAAAAAAAATTATAAAAAAAAATAAATAAATCAAACCTGCATTGTTTTCTCCTGCATGTAGAGAGTCTTCAAGTCCCTGACGAACATCTCTCCGAAATTTCTCTTGATTAGTACGAAGCCATCTTATCCTTTGGGATTCAATTTTTACATAATTATCTACAACATATTGTTGTAAGAGATGTCCTCCTCGATGTAGAGGATTTTCATGACCTTGGCGCATCTACAAAATGAAGATTTTTAAGTAAAGAACATTTTTGTGTTATACACCTTCTAAAACTTGAAGTAGATAGATAACCAACCTGTAACATATATGCGTAGTAGTCGCAACATGTCATTTTCTTGCCATTATTTCCATACGTGTTAATATCCCATCCATATGTCCCGTAAGGCAATAGTAACGGATACTGCATAGGGTCATAATAACCAACTGAGTCCTTGATGTTGGATAATCGTCCGCCTTTTGCTTGTACAATAAAATCTCTTCCATTCGGATTGATGTCATCAGCTCCTACTATGATAGCAGCAACTTGTGATGCAGTTGGTAAACTGTACTGGCGACGATCAGAAGGTTGCTCTCTTATAATGAGTCTACAGTTAGGCAAATCTTGACATTGTCCCAAACTTCTAAATGATTTAACAAATGGATTGTAGTGGTTAAGGATTTGTTGAATTTTTTCAACTGTCCCTCTGTCCAAAACTTCACTTTCAGACATTCTATTCTCAAGTTCATGCTCGGTATCATATATATAAGCCTGCAAATACCGCGGTCTTCTCCCGTCTTCTGGTACCAGACCACCAATTTTATGATATATAGAACCCTGAGCGCGAAAGGTATAAGGTCCACAACCAAGAGTATTAATTCTGTCATCTAGATGTACACCCATTGAAGTGAAAGAGAACACATTGTTGTAGGCTCTAATGTTTTGTCTGAATTTTTTGCTCTCACGCGTGTGGTCTGAAAATAGTCGAACCATTTCAGGTGGTGATGGTATTAGACTCAAAACAATATTTCCCTTCATGCAACACAAACTAAAGGTCTCTCGAGGGAATAACCATGCATTGCAATATGGGCATGTTTTGGGTGGGGGCAATTGACAATCTTGGGCACCCATTTGTTCATGGAAATCTCTAGCTGAATTATGTCTAATGCGCTCCCGTCTCATTCGCGGTACATGGTGAATGTTGCTTTGCGCCTCATGACCCCTTGCACGTGCATTGACATTATCTTGTTCTTCACCAGTAATCACGACTTGAATGTAGTTGGTATCTCGGTCATCATTATGCGTGACCGCATCCTCACTATGTTCTTCATGATTATTTAAGGTAGAATTAGGTAACTCTGGATATCAATGAAAGTATTTAGTTTTATTGAAAGTTGTTTATACAAATAACACACAATTTTGCGATACCATTGAAGGATAATAGATTATGCTCACCAGAGCTAGCAGCATTCTGAACATTTTCATCATTTGCACGTGCCCCATTTGAACGGGCTAGCTGTCTTATGTGAGTTAATCGAACTCGTGAATGTACATGTTCTTGGTTGTTGGAATTTGATGAAATTCTTGAACTTAATACTTGATTGTCAGTTACTCCTATCAAACAAATAAATTAATTGTAGGTATCAGTAGAAAACTCTAGACACAGGTATAAATATTGTGTTTTTTATTTATTTATTCACGTTTAGCTAACCATAGCGAGCAGAATCCTCGACTACTCCATCAGTTGCATGTGATAGAGTCGAACGGGGTATTTGTCTTATGTGAGTCAATCGAAATCGGGAATTGTCTCGCTCTTGGTTGTCAGAAATTGATGAAATTCTTGAGCTTGTGCCCACATTGTCATATCCTGTTTTTGACACAATTAATTACAATTGGTATTTCTTGCTAGTTATTATGACATAATTTGGTAATTATACTCTAGCAAGGAAATTTCTATCGGTGGAAAACGGATAATATATAGAGATTGTAGCATTTCATTAAAAGATTTTAGTATAATAAAAGAAAGTATATATGGAAAAGAATTAATACCTGGATTTTGTTCAATCATATTAGTTGGCTCATTTTCCACTGTCGGTTGTTTTCCTTGAACTATTGCTAGACGTCGTGCCAAATATGCGTCATGTTCTGAAGAACTCATTTTTTCTCTCCTTAGTGCTTACCTTATTAAACAGTGCCTTAACTGTAAATTCGGAAATTAAAATTAAACAAATAAATGGTCGAACAAATTGCCCAAACTATTTCATTGCAATTAATAGGGTGGAAAATGTAATACTAAATAGAAGCCCATATACATAAAAGATGCTAAAAAATCAAAAGTAAGTGAAATGTTGTACCATACACTCATTTTTTTTTTCATTAACGAATTACCAATATTTGCTGAATAAAGGACTAAAGGAGGGCAACGACCCTGGGATAAGATTGTTCTATCTCTATTATGTGGGTATTTTTTTTTTTGGGCTTTGACGTGGTAGTCGATGGTTAGGATGGTCTTCTGAATGTAACCTAAGGAAATTGAGATTTGAAAAAAATTTAATTGTTCGGTTAGCAGATCAATTTGGGTATATAATTGACCTTGAACGCAGATAAAAACTGGTTACTATGAGGAATGTTTTACGTATTAGGTTAATCACAAACAGTTTAGCTTACAATTAGGATCGATGGTGAATACACTATATATCAATTTAGATCACAAACAGTTTGGCTTATAATTGGGTTTTTTTAATCACCATTTAGTCACAACCTTATGCAATAACTTCCCTCACAGGAAAGAGATTGATGGGAAGCAATTATGAAGCTGTGGTGTATTCTGCAGGGCCTTTGGCTTTTCGTCCTCAGCATTTCCCTCCAAAAACTCACTACTAATTTGTCACCCCAGTCAGTTTTTGTCTCGGAGTAACTTGATTCACTTAAGCAATGGTTTTGTTTTTTTTTTAATAATCCAGTTTGTAATCTGCAATGACTCAATGAGAAAGGAATGTTTTTTTTTCTCATTTGTCCATATCTCTATATTATAATACTAATTTCACAGTATGCTCTTTATAGTTTACACTGCAGAAAAACAATAATATAGCACCAATACAGAGACAAAGAAACAAAATGCATTGATTTTTTTATCACTGAGATGTCCAAATTTCAAGATCTTAATGGGAAGAAAAGCTCAGTACATAATTCTACAACAACGAAATAGCAGAATCACACATGTAGGAGGTGAAATGTACCTATTAGTCCAGTGACATTTTTTGCCTCAGACTTTCCAAGAATGGCAATGTGTACAAACTTCCTCACTGCTGCATCGTCACACTGCCAAAACATCCATCGGACACGAAAGAGAAGGACATTGTCCACAAACCACATAATTTCTTAGGAATGAAACCAAGTTCTTAGGAATGATTGTCCACAAACCACATAATTTCTTAGGAATGAAACCAAGTTCTTAGGAATGAAATAAAGGAGCAAGAGCAAGGAGGAGAGACAAACCTATTGCCAAATCCGTTAATCTCAAGTTGTTCAGGTCTCTTGGTTTAATCACATGAACTTCCTATTAATTCACAATGAAAGAAATCAATTACAATACTGAAACAATGAAAAACAATGGCTGAAACCTTGCGAGGTTGCAAACATGCATACATTGTTTTGAAATGTTGGAAAAAGATAGAAGCAGAATTAGGTCTCAATCACATCACTTGTGAGTCTCTATTCATGTTAAATCTTCAAAAGAATCAGTATATAAGATCATTAGTTATGTACATGCACACTCCTGTAGAATGAGTGTAAAATCAGTATTCCTGCTAGGGAAATTTCAGTATAGAATCAGTGTAGAATCAGATTTTTATCAGAATAGAATCAGTGTAGAATCAGATTTTTCTTAACATGAATAGAGATAGTAGTATAGAATCAGTATTCCTGCTAGTTATGAATAAGTATAGAATCAGTAATACTGCTAGTTTTGCTGCATTCACTCTCCTATTATTGATCCATTTTAACTTCCACTTCAAAGACAATATATATACATGCATAACTTCTATGAACCATATATATATAATCAACGTGTAGCCAAGACTGTCTCTACCATGTTACCTTTGTAGGCCTTACCAAAATTGACATACAATATTATTACCTCTGAACTTAAACCATTCCTTATGTATCAATAACTATAATTAAGCAATGGGTTGTGTTCCCTCTCCTCGATGGGGGTCTGAAGAAACAATCAGACCTCTATGGCTAGATCATCAGATAGCATTGATGAAACTGAATTATCAATGCAGGGTAATTACCTTAGTTCTCTCCTTTTGGGTATACGGCGAGTACCATTTAGTCAACCTAAATTTGCTTGCCTTGCCTACTTATCAAAAGCACAAACAGACGACGACTATGAACCAATCAGATCAACAACTGAACCAAAATTCTTCTACAGACAATTAGGAACCCTCACGACTTGCACAGTTTCAACTATGACCGCTTAGATTGTGTTCATAGTAAAACCAATTGGAAACGAAACAGAAAAGGCCTATATTTTTGTACAGACAATAAACCTAAATCCAATTTTCTTATAGCAACCAATCACCAAATGTTCACAATATATGCAGACTATAAGAAAACAAAGAAAACTCACAAAAAAAAACTGAAATGGAGAAAGGAAAAAAACCTCAACTGTAATCATGCAGGCTATACGAACATATATTTAAAACGAAAACTCAATCGTTTTCATGCAGGCTATACTATTTCATCCTTCTATTATTTAATTATATTTTGGTCTCTATTATTAGGAGGGGCAAAGAAATGAAATAAGAGTTTGGCAGTTCTATAACTTAAATTGTCTTAATTAATAGAGATTAATAGAGATAAGAAGAAATGTTTCAGTAAAAAAAAACAACCATATAAAGAGTGAGTATGCATACATTAGCAGTTATGCTTGAGTAAAGCAAGCACAAAGCAAGTGTAATCAATAACTATAAAGCTTGGCAATTAGAAACGTAATTAGTTGGAACACAATTGAGTGCATGCAAGAATAGGCTTCGATGTACATGCAATGGAGTGAGAGTAATCATACCTTTTTTAATGTTAATTTGTATTGCTTGTTGATTAGCAGTCTTGTATTAGCAACCAATTGTTTTAGTGAATCAACTGAACTGAAGCTGCAAATGAGGAAAAATCATCAGAAACAAAATGACCTGTTTTGGTAGCTTATCTTTAAATGTCATTACAAAAATGAAAGCAATCCATTAAAATGCATATACAGATTTCAATTTTGTAAAAATTCCGTGTGGCAATGTTCCGACTTCTAATCAATGATAAGATCTTAGAAGGAGTCAAACTGTATCTGCAACTGTATCTTCCAGATCTCCTTGCTGCAATTGTATCTGCAAAAGAAAGAAGGAGTCAAACCAATAGAAATCATATTCTTGATGCCACAGAAAGCCAAACATACAATTGGGTATGGGAGAAGAAGAAAAAGGAGAGGAAAAGTTCATATAATTCCTTCTTAATTAATACAGATGGAGGAGGAGAAAGAGAGGAGCACTCCTTTCAAAGTTGAAGCATGCAATCCTTGACCAATTAATGGAAATGAAAAATCTTGCGCCAAAGTCGAAGAGTTACGTTAAGCGACCGATATGCAAAACAGTTGATGAATTAAAGGAAGCAATTGACTTAAACTGTCTGCATTAGAAAGAACATAGAAAAAATAAGCATAAACAAATATCAAAAATATACCTTGAGTATGGATCAACAGAATCTTATCAATCTTGTTTCAGAACTATGACTCCTCAATTTTTGTCTGACCCAGACAAAAATTTCTGATGTAATCTCTTGTTAGAAGCTGCTTGTATCAAAATAACTTTATTTGTAAAAAGACCCAGCACATTTGTGGTTGAACTCTTTATTTGAACTCTATATCTCCTGCACATTCAAGAGTTATCATGAATAGATGCATAATCTGCTGCAATATCAAGTAAATTCAAGCCATGAAGTAGATAAATGGAACATATGTATAATTTTTACTATCAAAATAGAACGGAAAATAAAAAATCAACTCAAAACCACGTAACTATCTCATTGATCCTTAGTATCCACATCTTTATATGTACACTAAGAACACTAAGATCAATAAGTACACATATAGAAAGTAAAACATTAAAACTGCTAGACTTATGTTGATCAATTTTTTTTGAAAGTGTTAGTTAAAGATTGCCTGAATTGCTATGGACTCTGGAATCACTTATTGAATTTTATTTCAATCATATCACCCAAACACAATATAGTTCTCACATAATGTTACTAACTTTACATCTGAAATCAAAGGTAAATTACGGCGCTTCAACAAATAACTACTAAAAATCATGAAAACCAAATAAACCTACTAATTAGTTGCAGAGAATGGAAAATTACCATTCCTATAAATTCACTATGGCCAGAACATACAAACCAATTTGACTAATTATGTTCTTATTGCATAATGCATGCACTCAAGAACATACAAACCAAAGTGCAGAAAGGGTAGAACTATTCATTAGCTATAAATTCATTAGCTAGGTCCTATTCCATTAATTACCAGCAAGTAACCAATTTGATGATTATTGCATAACGCTATGGCCAGAACATACAAACCAATTTGCAGCAACTATAAAGAACTTAAAGTTTGACTCTTTCTGTATCTACCATTTCTGTGGCTCGCAATAAAACTCCTCAATAACACAGCAACTATAAAGAACTGATCACAGATTACAGCATTGAGAAAGAAGAAAACCTGAAACGGGAACACCCAGATGAAAGAACCCCCGCCTTTGATTATGCGCTGCTTCTCTCCCGCGTTTCTCCTGCTTTTGGGTCTTCTCGATCAACTGAAAAGGAGGTGTCTCAACTGAAGATAGGAGTTTTTGGATGGAGAAGTGGGAGAGATATACGGGTCTTTGAAAATTGTAAGGATATCGATCTCTATCCTTTTTTTTCTCTGTGTTACCGTTTTAACCTTTTATTATTTGATACTGTTTTAGTTGATTATTAACAGGAAAGGGTAAAAAAAAGGAAAGAGGTGAATGGCAGTTCCATAAGCCAAATTGGCTTAATATATAGAGATTTTATCATGAAACAACTGAGATTTTGATTTCGACAACCATCATCGACATTTTAAAGAATAACAAACTACAAAAAAATGCATAACAATAATTTACTTAACAAATAAATCACATATATATTGAATTGAATAAATTAGGATAAAAATTTATAAATCAGTACCATGTGCATGACAAACTGCCACATGTTATCAACCAATTTACTATTTTATCCTTAATATTTACAAGCATGCATTTAGTCCTACTTGCTGCTACTGTCTATTGCAAAGCTAACTGTTACTGTTGATTGTGAATGTAGCTGCTACTGCCGACTATATAGCTGCTACTATCGATTGGGAAGTCGTTGCTACTGTTGACTGGGAAGCTTCTGCTACTGCTGACTATATAGTTGCTACTGTCGATTGGGAAGTCGTTGCTACTGTTGATTGGGAAGCTTCTGCTACTGCTGATTGGGAAAACGCTGCTACTATTGACTAGGAAGTTATTGCTACTATCGTTTAGGAAGTGGCATGGCTTCTACTAGCGACTGCGACTGTGAAGTTGTTGATACTATTGCTTCCATCCCTGCTACTGCTACTATTTATATATGTGTTTAGTCACCTCCTTACAACCTTACCAATCATAAGGCTGTTAATGTGGATAGAGAAGCTAACTGCTACTGTGAATAGAGAAACTAGTTGCTACTGTCGATAGAGAAACTAAATGCTACTGTCGATAGAGAACCTACATGCTACTGTTGACCGTGAAGTTAAATGTCGTTGCCGACCTTAAAAATTGCTGCTACTGTCAACCCTGAGGCAAGCTGCTACTGTCAACCATACTAACCTGCTACTGTGGTTCGTGGTAGTTGAAATTTAAAATTTTAAAGTTTCTCAAAATATATGCAACATTGTACTCAAATGAAAGCCTATGAGATAAAAAACAATTTTGTAGTTTGAATTTTCTCCAAATTGTTAACGGTTTGGTCGGAAAACTTAAAATTATCGGAAATAACTCAAAAATGAAGAGAGAGAAACTTGTTAGTTAATTGAGTGGCAGCATGATAATTTTGGCTACATCAGTGACATTTTAGGCATTTTAGCCTCTATTATTCAATCAATTTTGGTTCCACTCGATTTTGGGCCAGACTTATGTCATTTTTTGTTTAAAAATTATTGGAAGTGAATTATTTGTGTTTTTAAATTTAGTCGGGTGCTACTGTGTAATTTACTATTTAAAGAATGAGTATCAGTTAATAATTTCTTTCTAGCTAGTCGCTGACTAAGTCGAGACGATCGTCATTACATTAATCACAGTCTTTTAAAAAGACTTTATGTTTCTGTCAGAATCCGGAGACTCTAACAAAAGCAATAATAAAGATCGACACAAGAGTTTATAGTGGTTCGCCATGCCTACAGTGGGCATGGCTACGTCCACTTAGAATATACTATGACCGGTCAATAAGCCTTTGCGGTGGTGTTACAAGTGTGGAATGCCCAGTTGCCCGTTCTTAGATTCTAAGGGGGAAGCATTCCTTTTATAAGCAAGGAAGGCTCCCTCCTTTACAATGTTTCCGATGTGGGACACAAAGACATACCCCATGCTTGTAAGAACAAAGGCTGGGAAACGATCGTGGACGTTGGTCGGTACCAACACAGGGTCGCCTCACCCTGGGAGACTTGATCCTCTAACACAGGATAACTCTTCTCGCAGGCTAAAAACCCTACATACATGAAAGCGGGAAAGCCTAACTGCCTTTCCCAGCGTGTCCAATTATCAGAACGAGCCAAGGGGAATATTTGAACTCCCGGTCAGGTCCTATTTCGAACTGGGGGACTTATTAAATGCTATATACATACCACACTTGAGTGATAGCACGATTTTATGCATCGCACTTCAGTACACGCATGTCCGTATGCATCACATTTCAGTACTGCACGCATATCAGTGTGCGTCGATCATTTCATGATGCATCGCTCATGTCAGTGCTGCATCCACAACCAAATCTCCCAAATCTCAAATATGGACTTGGGGGACTATTATTGCATGTGCGTCACATGAAACAACTGTAGTTCAGTTGTATCCTCTGGAATGTAACAACCCCAATTCACAAGCATAGTATACCAACTCTGTGCCTGTTGTAAATAGCTTCATTTTTGATTAATTGTTCATTTTGATGAGGTCAAAATCATCCAACGAGACACTTCAAGGCATCCCACCAGAAAAGGGCGGGCCAGTACCATCGGCAAGCAGCCCGGCAGTTCAAAAAAAAAAAAAAATCCAAACCACAAACAAAGTGGTCAGCAGACAGCCCAGTCAACGGGCCGGCTGCCCGGTCCAACAAGCAGCCCGAACAGCACCCCTAGTCAGCGTGCCAGCAAGCAAGCGAACCTCGGTCAAGGGTTGCCACCCGGTCAAAATTAGGTCAGCATGGCTCCGGTCTACTGGCCAGCAGGAACTGGCCGGGTCAGCACACATCCTCTCTGGGCACCCACTGCCGTCGCTCCACGATCCGCTCCATCAGCGCTCCAGGAGGGACCGGAGGGCCCTCTCGGTCGTAGGTAGGCCGTGCCCACCCCCCCCCCCCCTGCTAAGCGCGAATGACGCCCCCAACCGGCGGGATCAACATCGGGGCCAATGGGTTCTTCTCCGAACTGAGTCTTCTCCTCTAAGGCGCCTGTCAGCCCCACTCCGGTAATCGGTGGGTTATTCTCTTGGCACCGACAAGCTCCTCTCCGGCCGACGAGTCGTCTTCCTCTCCGGTTCGGGCAACGAAGCCGCTGGATCATCCTTTCCGGGCACCTCTGTTGTCCACCTCCAGTGGCCTCCCTCTCCGGTCGTCCTCTTCTCCGGGCATGACGAGCAGGGAAGAGAGAAACCACAGAAGAAAGAGCGAATAAGACAGAGAGAGACAAGAAAGAGCGGGAAAGAAAAAAGAGAGGACAAGGAGCAGCCAGGTCAGAGGGTAAGCGGGCCAGCAACCCAATCAGTGGTCAACAGACCGGGAGTGGGTCAGCGGGTTCGTGATTGCCCTGCATCAGGTTGGACCGGAAGCACCATCTTTTCTGGACACCCGCCACCTTCTCTGGGCACCCACAAATCTGCCTTAGGCGCAAATAGTGGCACTGCTACAAGCAACAAATCAACCCGCTCACTTCCAATAAAGCTACGTACATATCAACCAACGGTTGAGGCACTCCACCGAGAACATCCGGGAAACTTGGGGGACTATTACTGGAAGTGCATCATAAAACGTGCCACAAATCAGTAACACTCGAGCGGAGGGGTGGGACTCCGCATTCGAACGCCCGGTAATGAGCCCATCTTACTTGAGGAGTTGAGAGACTGGTGGGGGTGACATCACTCGATCGTCACCTACACTTGGCGGTACATGGTTTTAACTCCCCAAGTAAGATTGCCTCTTACTCGGAAACTTAGGGGACTTGTTGACAGTATATATGGTGCACCGTCAAGCATATTCAACGACCTCGTAGACAGGCTAACCGGCGCGATAGGTCCTGCTTCTGGCATGCATCGGGTAGACCGACACCTCGGTTACATCTCCATTGTGAAACATCACCGGTGCCGCATCCGGATGGCGTGCCACCGGGCTCCCCAAGAAGCTTCGTGAGTAGGAAAAGTGTACCTCCATCCCACATTTGAAACATGGTGTAAGAGGGGGCTTTCCTTAGTTATAAAAGGCTTCCCCTTTAGAATCTAAGAACTGACAACTGGGCATTCCACACTTGTAACACCACCGCAAAGGCTTATTGGCCGGTCATAGTATATTCTAAGTGGACATAGCCATGTCCACCGTAGGCATGGTGAACCACTATAAACTCTTGTATCGATCTTTATTATTGCTTTTGTTAGAGTCTCCGGATTCTGACATAAACATTTTATATATTTTGTTACTAATTTATTTATTAATATGCGTAAATCAACGAATAATTGATCGTATATTATGTTAAATGTATTAATGACAATTATAAACTCACACGCCCATACATATACTACCTGTATTACCAACAATTGTGATGATTATTTGACAAATAAATTTAATGTATTTTATGCAAACTGTGTAATAGACACCATTATTGCATTAAACTTCAACACATGTTTCACTAGTACAAGAGTCAGATGTTTTTGTTATTGAGAGTCGATCATCACCATTAGTTGATGTTGCAACAATTTATCTTCTAAAAATATTACCATCTTTATTTATTTTTTTGATAATATCTCTTTTAGTAAAAATAAGATTAGCATCTCTATTGGTTTATTGTGTGGGTGCAATTCACGACTTTCCAATAATATTATAGGTAGAATGAGTAATGGCAAGGTGAAGACGAGTACTTAATTATAGTGGCAAGGTGAAGACGAGTACTTAATCAGTGATAATGTGTTTTTTTTTTTTTTATGAATTAATTAACGATGGTATCCTGAAAGGATTTTTAAGTCCAGAGACTAATCCGCGTCGAGAGATCTTGTCAGAACGCTTCCTCCTCTATTGAGTTTTAACTCTAATTAGAGTCGGTGTGATTCAAACATAGATACGAAGGATTCTCACACCAAGACTCTTATTAACTCGATAACGTGTGGTAGTTAGTGATGACATTGGTAATCCCCCAACAGAAATTCAATCCCAGCAGTAGTACTGTGGAAGCTGCCAAAAACCCAATTGCGTCGCCCACACTCAGCCCCTAATTGAAATTATGGTCACCTTCATCACCACTGCAAATAAAACGCCCATATATTCTTCATTTTACAACATTGCCTTATCGCCAATGCAATTTGACCGGCACACAACCAGCCACATACTCCAAATTTCGTACCCCAAATTTGTTTTTGGCCTTTTAGCTTCTTTCCAACCTTCACTATATTATCCCCAACCTTCACCACCCCTCAATCTCTCTTCCCACCTCACACAACACACTCCTTGTCTCTCCCAACTCAACAATCCCCCAACTGTTGCAATTCCCACTTCAGTTTTGAGGTAAAGTTGCCATCTTTATCTCCACACCCCTAGAATTTTGGGTTCTGGGTTTTCTTTTTTCTGTGTTTATTCTGCTGGAAAATTGCTACTTTGCTTAATTCCGTTTCTGGGTAGCTTGAATTTGATTTAAAGTTTGTTACTTTCCTGGAAATTTAACATTTAAAGTGGAGCTCAAATAGGGCAGTAGTTTATATATATGGGGTGTTGTGTTGTGGAGACTCCATGCTCATATTAGTTGGAAGCATGCAGGGAACAATGGTGTCTTTAACTTCCCTTGTTAGTTTAGGAAGTGTCGTTACGCTTTCCGGTTCATCCGAGAGGTCTGGCTCGCTTGTTAGGAAAGTTTCCTTGTCCAAGACTAGTTTTAGGGGTAATAGGAGATGGCATTGTGTGAGGATGTCAGTTTGTAAATTTTCGGTCACAACTACTGACTTTGTTGCTGAGCATAGCAGTGAGGTTTCCGTTGATTCTAACTATAGAGGAAGTGGTAATGATGGTTCTGTTGCCAATGCTGATTTTGTACTTAAGCCGGCTCCGAAGCCAGTGTTGAAGCCGCCCTCTGGGGGGCCCAATGCTGAACCGCCCCTTTTGAGCCTTAATGCTGCTGAATGGGACGCAGCGAGGACTGGTGGGGGTTCGGATGTAGAAGAGGAAGATGGGAGTAAGGTGATTGAGTCACTTGGAGAGGTTTTGGAGAAGGCTGAAAAGCTCGAAGTTCCAAAAGTGGATGATTCGAGTAAGAAAGCCAGTACACCTGTAAATAAACCTGCACCTTCTAATACAAATACTACTTCAGGAAATGCTAGACCAGTAAACTCGGCGGCTAGTACCAAAGCTAAAACTTTGAAGAGTGTATGGCGTAAAGGAGACACAGTTGCAGCTGTACAAAAGGTTGTAAAGGAAGTACCTAAGGTTAATAATACAGTTCGGAGGGAGGAACCAAAAACAGGGGGAGGGGTGAAGGTAGAGTCTGCAGCCCGTGCGCCTTTTAGACCTCCTTCTCCACCTTTGAGACCCCAACCAACATTACAAGCAAAGCCTTCTACAGCTCCTCCACCCATGATAAAGAAACCTGTAGTTTTGAAGGATCTAGGGGCAGCTCCAAAGTCGGCAGTGATTGATGACACTGCTTCACCCACAAAAACTAAAGAAAGGAAGCCAATTTTGATTGACAAATTTTCCACTAAGAAGCCAGGTGTCGATTCTGTGGTTGCTCAAGCAGTTTTAGCCCCTGCAAAACCAGGCAAGGGCTCTCCACCTGGCAGATTCAAAGATGGGTTCCGGAAGAAAAATGCTCAACCTGGAGGACTACGAAGGCGGAAGGCTAATGATGAGCTTACTGATGATGAGAGTTCAGAATTCAATGTCTCTAAAGCAGCAAGGAAAGGGAGGAAGTGGAGTAAAGCAAGCAGGAAGGCGGCGAGACTCCAGGCTGCCAAAGATGCAGCTCCTGTTAAAGTAGATATTCTAGAGGTTGAAGAAGACGGCATGTTAATAGATGAATTAGCCTTCAATTTGGCTGTTATGGAATCTGAAATTCTTGGATCGCTGTACTCAAGGGGAATTAAACCTGATGGGGTTCAAACTTTGAGCAAAGATATGGTAAAGATGATCTGTAAAGAGTATGATGTGGAAGTCATAGATGCTGACCCAGTAAAGGTGGAAGAAGGGGCAAGAAAGAAAGAAATACTCGATGAAGATGACCTAGACAAACTAGAAGACAGGCCTCCTGTAATTACTATAATGGGTCATGTGGATCATGGAAAGGTAAATGACTTTCAATCTTTCTACTTGTTAGTCAATTCTTGCACATCCTTTTGCACTTTTGTAATTCTTGTTTTTTGTATGTTTATAATCTGTAGTTCTGATTGGTAAACATTGCTAATTTATTTTTTGTTGGTCACTTGGCAGACAACCCTTTTGGATTACATCCGGAAGAGCAAGGTACATGGCCGCACAACAGTCAATTTCTTCTTTCTGTTAATTTCTTTAATGTAACTTAGCGGTATACGATTTTATGGCTTTGGAAAAATTGTTAATTTCTAAATACATGATTTTGGTGTTGAGAATGTACATATTTTGATTGTCTACATACAATATGGTATCTATGTTATAGACTTTGGAGCTTTGCGGGAAATGGTTCTAGCATAAAATACTGATGATTGAACTGAGGCATGACCGGTACTTATTTACAGGTTGCTGCCTCCGAGGCTGGTGGAATTACACAAGGAATTGGGGCATATAAGGTGCTCGTGCCAATTGATGGCAACATGCAATCATGTGTTTTCCTTGATACTCCTGGACATGAGGTGCACTCACTGCTCTCTCTCTCTCTCTCTGCTATACCTTGATTTTCCTGTATCATATTCAGTGTTCTGTAGTCTGTCATGAACTGTTACTTGCTTTCACTCTTCTTTTATTTTAGATAATATCTGTATCCACTTCTGTAGGCATTTGGAGCAATGAGAGCTCGTGGAGCAAGGGTGACAGACATAGCTATCATTGTTGTGGCTGCTGATGATGGAATCCAGCCTCAAACAAAAGAGGCCATCGCTCATGCTAAAGCTGCTGGCGTGCCAATAGTAATAGCTATAAATAAGGTATGGTGCTATAAGGGTACTTTACTTTTTTAACCTTTTAATTACCAAAAAAAAAAATTGCTTTTCTTGCATCGCATATGGCATCAGGGCTCGTTAAGTCTCAATTGTTTCCCTAATTGTACCAGATAGACACTGATGGAGCTAATCCAGAAGGAGTGATGCAAAAGCTCTCTTCTATTGGTCTAATGCCGGAGGATTGGGGTGGTGATGTTCCAATGGTCCAGGTTGGTATTTCTTGTGTGGAGGGACTTTACTTACATATTTTGTTTTTTCCTTGTACCTTTCTTCTGAGCCTAATCTCTGTGTCTTTAAACAGATTAGTGCTCTTAAAGGGAAGAATATAGATGACCTTCTGGAAAATGTTATGCTAGTTGCAGAGGTAAGTCAGATGCGTAATGATTTTGAAACATTAGTTTTGGTATGCTTGTAAGTTATACGTGTAATCCAAATGTCATCATAATAATCTCCTTTCCGTAACCTCTCTAAACTTGTACAGTTATGATCACTATTTACAATTCACGCCGCTACCTTGCATTTTGGTTACATTCTCCATGTATCTAACCTTTTGTATGGTTGTCTTAGTTGCAAGAGTTAAAAGCCAATCCTCATAGAAGTGCAAAAGGCACAGTCATTGAAGCCGGTCTTGATAAATCTAAAGGACCTTTAGTGACACTTATCGTGCAAAATGGAACCCTTAGAAGGGGGGACATAGTAGTTTGTGGAGAAGCCTTTGGAAAGGTTGGTCGATTACTTTGGGTTTTTGATGTAACCATATGTAATGTTGTTCAATTGGTCAATATTGAAAAATGGAGTAATGCACCTTTACTTTCGCATTTTGCTAACATGAAGGACCTTTTTTATGCGTGGTTAGGTGCGGGCTTTATTTGATGATGGTGGAAATCGGGTCAATGAAGCTGGACCCTCTGTACCTGTTCAGGTTTATTGTCCACACACTATTTTGTTTTATGTTTTTTTTAATTTTTTTTTATTAATTTTTTTTTTATATTTACCATGTATTCTGTGACTGTAATTTTCAGCAGTGTCTTAATTCATAATTATTAGTGAATCTAAAGTAGATCCAGATGTATAAACGTTTGTTGTAATTAATTAGCGAGAAAGTGCTATAGGGGTAATTTGGAGCAGGTCACATTTTCAAGTTAGGTACAAGATTTGTACCTGTGGTTGTGTTGTACCCAAAGGATATAATAAGCATATGTGTAAATATACATATGCTGTGATAAGAGTGATATGTTAATATGGGTTTTCCAGATGATGTGATGGCTGTTGATACGGGGTTTGATGTTGTATTCTGCTATCTTTAATGCATGGTTCTTGTATACGTTGTATAACATTTCAGTGTCTATTGCAGGTTATTGGATTAAATAATGTTCCTGTTGCTGGTGATGAATTTGAGGTTGTGAGCTCCCTTGATATTGCACGTGAAAGAGCAGAGTCACGTGCAGAGTCGTTGCGAGATGAACGTATATCAGCTAAGGCTGGTGATGGGAAGGTTACTCTTTCTTCCTTAGCCTCTGCAGTCTCGGCAGGAAAGCTGTCTGGACTTGACTTGCACCAGCTAAATATCATTCTGAAGGTTGATCTTCAGGTATGCACAACCCTCTTATAAAGAATTTTAGAAAGTATGTCGCTTTATACTCTCTGATTGATGACAACATATATCAGAATAAACCATAGAGCTAAATTTCAGATATCTCTTCTTAGATTTTATGCTCACAAGGTACGACAGATTTATCAAATATGTACAGATGTATAGAAATGTAAAAAGGCATAACCTGTAGAATTGCCCCCCAACAAAAAAAAAAGAGACTGTAAGTGTAAATGAATATCTCTAGGCTATCAATAGGACAGAATGTAAAAAAGGATAAAATAATCTGCAGAGTATTGGAACAGTATTTACTTGTTAGTACTGCTTGTGTCACCAAAATGGTAAAATATATAGGCTGCATGAAAACGAAGAAGTGGCATAATTGTGGAGTAATTTTATTTTTATTTTTTTGGGTATAGAGTAATTACTAATTAGACATATTGAACCAAAGGAGAAACAACAGCAGTGGTCCGATTTATTTCAATTTATTTAGATGTTCATTACCCGCTTTATTTTCATGGGAAATGGGTACACATATAGTTTGGTGAGTGTCCTTTAAGTAATTGCAAATGTTATCCTCTGTTTTACTTGTAATCAGTCAATATTAAGTCCGGTAACTGTCCCTACCAATTAAAGTTTCTTAGATAACTGCTTGATTCAATTCTAATGTAATTACATCATGGTTTTGTTATCGTCTTGTGTAGGGATCTATCGAGGCTATCAGACAAGCCCTGCAGGTGCTCCCTCAAGATAATGTCACTTTGAAGTTTCTCATGGAAACAACAGGTGATGTAAACAACAGCGATGTTGATCTTGCTGCGGCCAGCAAAGCCATAATACTAGGATTCAATGTCAAAGCTCCAGGTTCTGTTAAAAGCTATGCTGAGAACAAAGGTGTTGAAATTCGGCTGTATAAAGTTATCTATGACCTTATTGCTGATGTACGAAATGCAATGGAAGGACTCCTACAGCCCGTTGAGGTATCTTTGAACTTAAACACCAGCTATTGAGTTTGTTAAAGCCTTGACTCTTTTGGGGCATACACTGCTTATGCTTTAATATTCTTTGAAACGTCTATATTGAAATTTTGACCGACATTGTGACTTTTGTGTATGGATAGGAACAAGTACCAATTGGTTCCGCAGAAGTCCGGGCCATATTCAGCAGTGGTAGTGGTCGTGTTGCTGGTTGTATGGTAAATGAAGGAAAAGTCGTTAAAGGCTGTGGCGTTCAGGTCATTCGAAGGGGAAAAGTAGTACATGTTGGTGTTCTTGATTCTTTAAAACGGGTTAAGGAAGTCGTGAAAGAGGTATACACCATTATATATTTTTATGTTTTTAGTGAATATAGAACATCCACATGATGTCAGGACATTATCTCTTCTTTATGGCAGACTAAGAATTATTATTGAGCCTGCCTTTCTTGCATGTTCCATGCTTCTGCGGTCAGCCTTGGTTTTAAATCCCTTTGTGGTGTGCAAATAGATGAATCATAGAAACTATGTCTTCAATTGTCTTCATGTTTTGGATTGCAATTGTCTACTTAGTAACTTCAGATACTGCAAGATAAAGATATAATACAGGGTTTAGGTCTGTCTTCCTTGCCATTATGAAATAAATGGCTGAGTTAGTATGTACTTATAGTATGGAAGTTTATGAATGCATTTCCGCTAACCCATGAAAATTAAATTTTGATGCAAGTATTAGATTACTACATTGCATATAACGTGATAAGATATAGAAGCTTTGTTGGTAGATCTTGGCCTCTTATTTCATCCTGGCACAATGACTGTTTTCAGCCTCTTTGAAAGAGAACTAATTTTATTTTTGCATCTCTTAAGTTGACCTCGTGCTTTTGTGGTGACTCTATTTAATCTCAGATTTGTTTCAGTTTTGGCGTGCTTTCATTTGTCTTCTGTTTCACAATAAGCTGTACTTTTTCCCCTGTACTAGGTAAATGCTGGACTAGAGTGTGGAATTGGGGTGGAAGACTACGACGATTTTGAGGAGGGAGACATTCTCGAGGCCTTCAACACAGTCCAAAAGAAGCGGACACTTGAAGATGCCTCTAAATCCATGGCAGCTGCAGTGGAAGGAACAGGAATCGAGTACTAGAGAGGGGTGCAGTTGCAAATGAATCCCTTACGTGCATGTTCTGGTGGAATGAAAATATGTTTTGACCTCAATCAGGCATGTGCATAGCACCATCTGCTCAGCGCTTTGACATAGTGCTCAGCAGGTCTCGGATGGTTAGCTCCCACATGCGCCATTTATTTCAAGTGTGGGCTGCTAAGGATGTCCTGTGTCAGGCCATGAATGTACCAAAGTTGTATGCTATGCACTGTATATAACTTTACACTATAGCTTTCAGCTTCTTTTGTAAAGAGGGGGACATTCTTTCAAATTCCTTATAGTTCTAATGTGAAGAGGTCACTTGTAACATACATTCAATTTGAAAAAAGTTACCAATTTTTTTGTGATGCTCTGACTTGGATGCATTATCTAAGTCTACGTTTGATGGATCTTAGGCTGAATCTGCCTGTCTCATACGCGTTACAGGTACATCTGCCGAGTTTCAGTCCAGCAAGGGTGCCTGTTTGCCTTTCATGGATCTTGCACTAGACTGAAGAATATAAAGTGTTCGAACCCTTGCTTCCCTGGATACAAGTACATATTTCGCTCAACAATCGTAAGACGGAGAGCTAAGTACATATCGCTTTCTTGTAGTTTCATCATTCTTGATTAGTTCTGGCAACAGGACTTGATTTTGTCAAAACTTCTGTTTGGATCAACTGCACTAACTAGCTCAACATCAACATATTTTGATTTTCTTCCACGGGAAACAACCTGCTATCAAACAAAAATTTTATGAAAACTTCAAGCATATGAATATTCAATAAATCCTGAAACATCAAAATCCTAGCAAGACCAGTATACCCTCTCCTCGTCGAGCTAGGGACTCTAAAAAGATGAGTTGCTCTACCATGTTTAAGTAGTTAAACCGATAGCGTTGATGTCATGACCCATGCATTTAAAGGTGTGCGAGTTGTTTAATAAAAAAAAATAAAAAAAACCTCGAATATTCGACTTGTGAAAAATCAGTAAAAACTGATCCGACGTGGCAGAATCCATAGTGATCGAGAAAGAGATGACAAATATGCCCGGTCAAAAACTTTCAAAATTCAAAAACCCAGAAAAGCCAACGGTCATAGGGTCCGAAAAACGCAGAGAGAGATTGAATCACCCTAACGAAATTAACGCTTTTTACCTTGTCTGTTTAAACTTGAAAGATTCAAAAGCACCATTCTTCCTTTTTGGGCCTTCTCTTTGTTATATTCTGATCATCATTATCTCACATTCTTCAATTCTCACTTGAAAATTCAAAAATACAGTCTTTCCCTCTATTAATTATCCAAATGGATTACGACCCTCTTCTTCTAACCGATGTCTCTCGCCAGCAGAACACCTCCATTTCCGCTTACTCTGACTGTAACCCAACTCTTTAACCCTTTCTCTTCTTCACCATTCAAACCTACCCAACATTCAAATTTTTTTTTTTTTTTTTGAAATTTGTTTTTTAATTTGTGGGCTTCTTGTTTTGTAGACTCGGTACTGTGCTCCAAATTGAAAAGCTTGACCATGGTGGATCCCGATTCTTCTCTCCCTGATTCAAATTCAGGTAATTTTTTAAAACCCCCTTTTGTGTTTTTTTAGGGTTTCTCTGTAAATCTTTGATCTTTTTGTTTTCTGGGATCCAACTTGAAAAACTGATTGTAATGTGTGATTCCCAATTGGTCTAATTTGAGGTTGATTAAGTCAAGAATATGGAACCCCTTGATTTGAATTTCTTGATTTCTGTCAATGTAGATTTTGCTAGGGAAAATTGTTATACCCCAGAAGTTACTAGCAGTACAAAACTCAGGGATTCAGTTGCAAATGGTAAACTAGCTTTGTGTTTTATTTGGTTTGTGATGAAATTGGCTGAGAGGCTTTAATTTGAGGTCAGGTTTATGGAGGATTTGATGTAGTTTGATACATATCAGGCCGGGCTATGATCAGCTTTTCGCTTGCTTCTCCTGAGTTGATTGTCTGTGCTGGGTCACCAGATGTACCCCGAACCAGCTTTGTGGAGTCCCCTGAGTTCTTGGAGAGTAGGTGCCATCAGAAGCTGGATACTTCGATGGAGCTCTCTTTCGAGAATGGGATTGCTGCGTCTCAAGCTAAGGATACTAATAGGACCCCAACTGTGAAGTTCTCCACTACATTGTGCCAGACCTATAAGGAGGATTTGTCTCCTGAAGCTTCATTTGAGCTTCTGCCGCCTACTGTGATTCAGGACAAGTCGAAGGAGGATGTACTTATTGATGGAAACAACAATGTAGGTTGTGAAGATGACTTCCGGAGTGGTGAATCACCTAAAGTAAAGCTTCTGCTCAGCTTCAGCTTGGTTTAGTTTATTTGAAAAAAAAAAAAAACTACTGGTTATAATTTTGTGCATACTATTTTATGTCAGGATGATGGCAATCCCATGTGTGAAGGAGACTACCAGAAGTTGCTGATATGCTATGAGAAACAGAGAAAGGAATTAGCAGAGATGAGGAGTGCATTCGAGGAGCTCAAAAAGCAGAACCAATCAAAGAGCAGTGAGTGCCAAGAAGCTTGGAAGTCTTTAAAGGAGCTCCAAAATGAACTCATGCGCAAGTCGATGCATGTTGGATCTTTGGGTATGGTATTGATACACTGAGCCTCTTAAAACTTTTAGCCATCTGTCAAATTGGTAACTTATGCTGGTCTGTTGCAGCTTTTGCCATTGAGGGACAGGTGAAAGAGAAAAGCAAATGGTTTGCATCGTTGAGAGATTTGACAAGAAAACTTAAGGTATTAATTTGGAAAAAGGAATAAAGATGTATGTGAGTCCCAAGTGATGTGATTAAATTAAACTGGTATGAAATGTTTCATTTTGTAGATTATGAAGATGGACCACATTAAGCTATCAGAGGAGGCATTAGCATATAAGAACTGTCTTGCAGACATGAACGAAATGAGGTCTACCATTCATTCCACTTGTAAGCAGAGCATGCTCCTGTTATCAATCTTTTTGAGATATAATATCTGTTTTCGATTTCTGATGCTGTCTTTTTATCCAACAGTAAATCAGCAAGTAAATTTGCATTATGATCTGAAGACAAAGTTTCTTGAAGGAGCCAAAGAACGTAAAGATCTCTACAACAAAGTGTTAGAGTTGAAAGGTTAGGTGTATGTTATTTATGATTTATAGAGGTACAAGCGATTATGCACTGATTGAAGAGGGTTTCTGACATCAGTTTTTCTCTCTTGTAGGAAACATAAGGGTCTTTTGCAGGTGTAGGCCTCTAAACACCGAGGAAGTTGCAGCAGGTGCTTCAATGGCTATTGATTTTGAATCTGAGAAAGAAGGTGAGCTTGCTGTCAAATCAAATGGGCTTACAAGAAGGACCTTTAACTTTGATGCAGTATTTGGACCTCAAGCAGACCAAGGTACGTGCATAGTATGATCCGAGTCTTCTGTTGGTTATCTATAAAAGTACAAAAAGCACCTTTAATCCTTTTTCTTTGTCATATTTAGCTGATGTTTTCGAAGACACAGCTCCATTTGCAACCTCAGTTTTAGATGGGTACAATGTCTGCATATTTGCTTACGGCCAGACTGGAAGTGGAAAAACCTTTACAATGGAGGGAACAGAAGAAGCTCGTGGAGTCAATTTTAGGACTCTTGAGCAACTGTTTCGTATAATGAAAGAGCAAGAAAATTTGCATAGATATGATGTGTCTGTTAGTGTCTTAGAAGTGTACAATGAGCAAATACGGGATCTACTTGTTCCAGGGAATCAGCCAGGAGCGGCTGCCAAAAGGTCCAACAGATCCTTGACCATTTCTCTTATTAATCCTTCTTCGTGAATCTGTCAAAAGTTCTCTATGATCTTGCTTTAATTTTACTCATCTTGTATGTTTCTTGATATATGGGTTCTCTTATCTCTAAGTTTAGATGGAAAGTCATTCACCTATTCAAACATTGCATAATCTATTCTTCATGAAGTCCCACCTGTTTAGCTGGCAGTTAAAGCTGCACGATGGCCTCTCATTTCCTCACCTCAAAGTAGAAATTTTTATGTTACTGTCTTGATAACTCCCTTTTGTTCAAAATGTGAACTAGAAAGAGTCATATGTGATATCCAATTTTTCCTTCATACGTGTTGCAATACTTTCATTTCTAACAAATCATCAATGTATTGGGTACTCTTGATGAGCCACCTTCTTCAGAACTATGAAAGATAGCAAGTCTGGTGAATATCCAAGATAATGTTATCTAACTATAATGCAATGATTTGTAGGCTTGAAATTAGACAAGCTGGAGAAGGGACACATCATGTCCCAGGACTTGTCGAGGCACATGTGAAAAACATGACTGAAGTCTGGGAAGTTCTCCAAACTGGCAGTAACGCAAGGGCTGTTGGCTCAACCAATGCCAATGAGCATAGCAGCCGGTCGCACTGGTCTGTTCATCCTGGTTACAAATTGTACATTTAAGTTTAACAGAATGTGATTAGATGGCAGATTGCTAAATGTTGGTCTGGTTTTCTTATAATGCAGCATACACTGTGTAATGGTGAAGGGGGAGAACTTGTTGAATGGGGAATGCACAAGAAGCAAGCTCTGGTTGGTGGATCTAGCAGGGAGTGAGCGTATAGCAAAGACAGAAGTGCAAGGAGAACGACTCAAGGAAACTCAAAATATCAATAGATCTCTATCTGCCCTAGGTGATGTCATATCTGCACTTGCAACTAAAAGCTCACATATACCTTTCAGGTATATTAACAACAATTGGTTCTTCATTTGAATATTGTCAATGTGCCTATACATTTAGTGGTAATTCTTTTAAATTATGTTTAATATTGCAGGAACTCCAAGCTTACTCACTTGCTTCAAGACTCTCTAGGTAATTCCATAGGGGTCATACAAGTAGAGAACCCATGATTCAGCACTTATTCATATTTGTTTAATAATATTCCAACTTCATATACTATTTTGTTCTTTTGGGGGTGAAATTAAATTCAACTATATATAGGTTGGGGGCATAATACTGTAAAGCTAATGGGATATCTGTCTTTATTTGTTTCAGGAGGAGACTCCAAGACACTTATGTTTCTTCAGATTAGTCCTAATGAAAATGACTTGAGTGAGACCCTTTGCTCACTGAACTTTGCAAGTAGAGTTAGAGGGATAGAGTTGGGTCCTGCAAAGAGGCAGATGGACACTTCTGAATTTTTAAGATACAAACAGATGGTAAATTACTTGTTCTCTGGTAGCAACTGCAGATTCGTTGGTTTTGTGGTTGAAATTTATCTATTTCATTTCTAACAATATTTAACCTTCTGTTTGCTAGTTTGAGAAAACAAAGCTGGACATCAAGAGCAAAGATGTACAGATAAGGAAGATGGAGGACACAGTCCATGGGTTAGAACTGAAGATAAGAGAGAGAGACCTGAAAAATAAATGCCTGCAGGACAAGGTAATACACGAACTTGGTTTCCTATTGTATCTTACATATAACTGAGAGAACATCTAGGTAGTAATTTATTTGTGTTTCAGGTGAAAGAATTGGAATCACAACTTTTAATTGAGAGAAAGCTAGCACGTCAGCATGTGGACACAAAAATAGCTGAGCAGCACCTGCAGCTACTGAAAAATCAAGACGAGCAAACCACTGCACTTGCAAGGCCACCTCTTACGAACCGACTATTAACAACTCACAAGATTCTCAATGAGACAGTCATTACTACATTGGGGAAGGACCAAGTAAACCCCACACAACAACTAATTGAGAAGACCAGCAACAAAATTCCAGTTCCTACAATGGATGGTTTCATCAAGTATATTGATCCCATCGAGAAAGAAAACAACCCCGACATAGCTGAACAATTTGTTCTACCAAAGAGAACTGGAAGAGCCTCTATCTGCCCAGCATTTCAGAGGATTCCTGCTACATCTGCCCCAAGACGCAACTCTCTAATCCCACTCCCTACTGTACCAAATCGCACCCAGTCCCCAATGCCTGTTTTACCATTAGCACCAATATCAGCATACTATACTGATAAGAAAGCTGAGATGGATATTGTGTCTGAACTTGACTGCTTGCCGGAACAGACACCATGTGGTAGTCCTAAAGTTACGAGAACTGGCGGCAAGAAGTTCAACAGCATACTCAGACGAAGCATCCAAAAGAAAGGTCAGATCAAGTCCCCAATGCCACCACACATGAGAAAAGGTGTGAATGTAGGGATGGAGAAGGTTAGACTCTCTATTGGAAGTCGAGGCAGGATGGCGCAGAGGGTGTTACTTGGAAATGGTAGAAGGGCAGGAACTAAAGAAGGTCAGAAGCAGAATAGGGAAAAGGAGAGGGGTTGGAACATTGGTACAGCAGGGAGAAGTGCTATTTAAACGCTCACTGATCGATGATGGCTGGTAATGGTATGTATTTTGTAAAGCTATAATCATCATCGAGGCTATCATATTGTAGCCTCAGACATGCAACGTGAGAGATTTTATTCTTTGTTGATGCTAACAATTAATTTGTTTACTTCCCATTTTTAACATTTCTGCTAATGTAAAGAACTACAAATTCAGTTCGAAATGTTATGTAAATTTGTGTGACATGGTGTTACCTGAGTTAGTTGAAATAAAATTTTATGGTCTGATTAAGTTCAAACTCATTCTGTACTCGATCAGTCTCAATTCTATACTAATGGGATAAAAATACAAAGCAACACAAAGAGTACGAAATTTTCAAATTCAGAGTTTCAGACTTTTGTTGAATCTAACTACAGCTTCTTAGAGCCTTTCCCGGAAGAGCATCCTAGCAATACTGATTCTTATATTACCAAAAGTGTATGAACCATTCTATATATATTTTTTTATATTCTCTAATCTAATAAGCCAACGAAGAATTATAAGCCGGTCCGGAATCACCACCTAACAGTTGACATGGTGGTCCAGAGTAATAAAAAAAAACGACACGTGTATAGCTAAAAAGGCTGTCAATTGCTCCGTTTACTGTCCCGTTACCGAATCGTCTTAGAAAGAAACAAAAAAATTGTGAAGTTCCTCACAAGTGCAGAAGAACCGAACGAGAGGGAAAAAAAATCCCCATACCTGAACTCCTTGCTCCTCTTTGTCAAATCTGAAATGTTTTTGTCTGAAATTGGTTTTTATACAGAACAAGGGGTTTTCAAATTTTGATTCCCAATTTGAGAAAAAGATCTGTAATTTTCAATTATAGAGGGTTATAGCAGAAATTTGTTCGGAAGGCTTATAGACTATCAAAAACCCAGAACCAAACCTCTTCACCGACCGCCCAGAATCTTGCAGGCTTTCATTTAGAAGAAATAGATTTGCAAGGTCGCTTGTAGATATCTTTGTTCTATTGGGCTATGATCTATGAAGGAATGGTATTTGATTCTTGATTTCATATGAATCATGATGAGATTGGAAGGAAAAAAAAATTTGGGGAGATCATGAAGAAGACCATCGCTCTTCAATTCATGAATTCCACAACTGCTGCGTTTAGTTTGTGGAAGTATAAAACAAGGCAATCCATAAATCGACATTGAAAAAACTCAGAAAGCCCCCTATTCCATAAACGACGGTACCTCGAACGTTAGCCAACGTGGGGTGATGATTTAACATGTAACCACGTGTCATCGCATTACTGATCCGGACCACCACCTCGGCAATGATCCCGGACCACCTTTTAATTCCTCTAGGCTAACATTCCATTTCTTTAATTATGACCATGAGTTCCGTAGACAACTAGACATATACAAATAAGCCGAATAATCAGAGACTTTCACTCTCATCTTGATTCTGTTGATAGGCAACATGCAATAGTTTGTCAGATCCTTTATAATCAAGCATAGTTTACGATCCTTGCCATGAATTCGTTCCTTCTTAACTGAAAAGGTTGAGAAAGATCGATATCAGTTTAACCTACACTAGCCATGGATCCTTCCCTGTACGAGGCAGCAACATGCGGTGATGTCGGTTACTTGAGAAGAATTAGAGATGGTGATGAACCAATCGATCTTCTCAGTCAGAAAACCCCTAAAGACAACACTATTCTTCATATTGCAGCTGAATTCAAGCAGATGGAATTCTTCGAACAAGTCTGCCATGATGATCAATATTCTCAGCTGTCGTGGGTCACCAACAAGAAGGGCGACTCTCCCCTCCACGTTGCTGCAAGAGTAGGCTGTTGTTTGGGCCCAAATTGACATTTGTCCGAGATTGTGGATCGAGGCCCAAGAGGTTATTTTGTTTAAGAATAATCTAATACATTAAATCTTTCATTTTTAGAAAGGAATTGGGGTTCTTTTGGGAATCCGAGAAGGAGGTAGTTTAAGGTAATTGAATCCTGATTGATCTCCGAATCTATTATGTTGCTTGATACGCAAGTATTAGGGTTTTGCATTTTCTATATAAAGAATTCTTGTACAACTTTGAAAGGGTTCACAATCATCTTACAAACACACAAGCTTTTATGCATCGTAAAGTTTCCCTGGAGCATCTTACGCGCACTGCCTCCACAAACCGCAAACAACCACCATCCAACCTCGCTGCAACTTTACGCCCGCCACCGGTCGCTATATACTTGAACGGTTGTCGAAGTGTGTCTTGCATTCGTGTCGAGAGTCGCTAAGACCTATCGCTTCTAGCATCCGCATATCGTAGCACACCTGCACCATACGTACAGAGCCGCACACTGCGTCATACGTACAGAGTCGCACACTCACCTCGTGTCTGCGTTCGCTGAAGCACCCAGTGTCAGTCGCTACGCCAGTACCAAATCGAGTCGTCACTCCAGTAACAAAACATAAACCAATCTGCTATAGGTTGGAGGAGAACTATTCCTCGCGGTCTTGAATTATTATTCTGCTTTGCATCACAGGATCAAAGTAAGATTACTCAATCTGCAATAGGTTGAAAGAGAATTCTAATATAGTTTTGTTAGGTCTTGTTCGAGCTTCTTACGCCGGCCTAGTCAACGCCCGCGTAACAGTCGCTTGGTCAAGAAGTCAGAAATTGGGAATAGACAGATACACTCGCTAGAGATACACTCGCCAGAAGTACGCTCGGCAGAGGTCGTCCGCATCGAAGTTGTATCTAACTCAAAGGTACTGGCACGCTCGCACACATCACAACAGGACTCAAGTTGACGTCTGTTACCCCCACGTGTTGACCGTTCACCGGGTGCTAAATCCGCCACGAACAGCTGTGATGAGATAGTAAAGCTACTCATTGAGAGAAAAGTTGATGAGGAAAACAGAGCAACTGCTGGTGATGTCATCAAGACAAAGAGCTACTCAGAATTGTTAATTTGCAAGAAGATACAGCATTGCATGTTGCTACTCGATATGGTCACCATGGAGTGGTGGCTCTGTTAATGGCAGCTGACCCCAAACTGTGTTGTTTGACTAATAGTGCCAACGAATCGCCCTTGTTCCTTGCTACTCGCCTGGGGTTTTCACTCATAGCTAGCTCTATTCTAAGCGAGTGTCGCATAACTCCTCCTTTTCTTGGGACCAACGGTGTTATAGCTTTACATGCTGCAGTTACTCACCTCGACACAGGTAAACTATACATATAGAGCACTGCTAGAAAAGTAACCAAATAGAAAATTAATGTGGTAGAGCTTATGGAAAGAATTTCTGTCAAAAATCTTATTACTAGCTAGTACTTTTGGTTAAATAGCTTGTTGCTACCACCAATTAGTACTATCAAAAGCTCTGAGCTCTAACGTGTCCAAGTTAATTTACATGATAGGCCTTGTGAAGAGTATGGTGTCTAAAAGCACTGAAATAATTAGAGAAGTCGACGCACTTGGGTGGACTCCCTTACATTATGCTGCAATCAAAGGACATAACGTAATAACTCAAGAACTGCTGGAAGGTGATAGTTCTGCCTGTTAGCCGCTGTAACTCACAAGTACCAAGGTGCTGAAGGTAATACATATCCATTAATTACTGCATAATTCAGTGATGATTTCAGTCATGCGGCCAAAGTTTTTAACTTGAATTTCTTGTTATGCATCAACTATCCCGCTGATAATTTTTATATCTCAAGTACGTACTCAAAATTACTTGGAATGTTTTTTGTTTAATTTTGATGAGAAAAATAATAGCATGCTTCAGTCATGCCACTGTTATTTGTTTTAGGTACTTCTAGTTTTAAGTTGGATAGTAGCTATCTAGCCGAGTGTATATGAAATGCACGAGTAACTTTTGCCCTCTCCTATATATTACTAATTTCTTACCACACCACATGCTCATAGGCGCGTCAATTGGATTTTCTTTTTTGTTGAGTTCAGTCGGATTGGATTGGATTGGATTGGATTGGATTGGAGTTGTTTTGATGAGGTTTTGGAGAAAATCGATATTAATACTATTTCGTTTTTATCAAAATGTCGCTGCATGATCAAAACAAATTTTAATTTCGATTTCAGACTTTAGTATATGTATTTGTTAGTGATTGGTTCTCTTAAATAATTTAATTTAATTAGTGGATTTATTGGGCCAAATCACTACTTGCAATCTAAAGTGATAGTTTGAGACCACATAAAGTGTCAGAAATGAGCATAATGTACATTTTTTAATTTTTTATTATGACAAAGTGCATAAACGTACTTACTCATTTGGAAGACTAATGAGATCTAATACGACTACTTTGATTAATGACTCATTTTATCACTTTAGGGTATTTGCATGTCATATATATACGTTAATACAATGTACAATTTTTTTTTCCCCCATAATGTCAGCTTCTTGAGGAACTACTACTTGCTTATGGCATCAGTAATCATATATAGGAAAAACATAGTGAACTTTCGAAAAATGTACAAGTGATTTTTGTTTCGCGTTTTGTGAAGTTTTCAGATGTTCAAGTATTTACTGGATGTACCCTGCACTTGTAGGAAATCATTGATAGTAGATATCAGGGATCTTCCTTTGGTGTGCCATTATTCCTAAAACAAATCAGCGATGGTATGAAGAAACTGGAATACTATCCTGAGGTTGTTGACGACAGGGAAAAGATGAAGTCCAGGGAAACTGATCTACTGATGGCAACACTTCTAACAACAGTTACATTTACGGCAGCTCTCGCTCCGCCTGGAGGATATGGAAGTGACGGAAAGATTCTTCTGATCGAAAATATAAGCTTCAAATTGTTTCAGGCATGCAACCTGATGTCCTTCTTCTTCGCTATCGCGGTCCTTGTGTACGAATCTTTAATGGCGTATTTTGGCTACAGAGTCCTTGAATGGAGAACTGGAAGCCTCATTATGGGATCCCTTTACGCGATGATTTTCGCATTTTTGATGGGCACACTAGGACTGCAGGCCACCCAAAGGAGAACGACGTTGGCAGATGCTTGGGCGATTCCAGTATTCATCGTTTTGTCGTCCGTCGTTATATTCCTTGGTTACTTTCCAACTAGCCAGAGATTGGAACTGGCCCGACGTCGCAGATAACTATTTGTCTCAGGCGCTACATTATTCACTTGGCCGTTATTTAGTTATTTGCATTGGTACGTACGTAGTTGGTGATATCTGTGAATTTCACAAGACATTCGATCATGATTTGGGATTCAACGTGATGTCTTTCATGTTCTCGCTCCCTGCTGGTACTTCTCTATGAATCTTCTCTATGCTTTCCTATTACAGAATGTTGCGTTTCCGGCAATTGTGAAGGGCACAGTAGCAGCGCTAAAGAAAAACACAGAATCGAACTCGGCTGAATAGTTAATATGGTTGATGACCCAATGGCCAGGTTTATTAGCAAGTGTTCTAAAAAATATCCGACTCCATAATTTCAGTTGCAATGTTCTCAAAGATATCCCATACGTACAGTGTTTTAAGTTTCAGTGGCATCTAAAAGTAGCTTCACATAATTTCAGTTTTGGGATTATACCTCTGACTGTCATCGTCATGCACCTTCAGCTTTAGTTTGTTCTTCAAATTTGTTCATGTATTCGATCAATTAAAACTAAATTGATCACCCCCCCGTTCAGTTGAGTTATTAACCGCTTCCTAGGCAATTCATTCGGATGTAAACTTGATCTGTCCAAGATAATCATAACAAAGAACACCAAGATTTAGAAACTTGTCTACATATTAATTTAAATGGGATATTAAATGTTCAAATACTAGCATTATTCTTTGGGTATGTATCAATGTATGGATCTAAATAGGGCCTGAAGGGATGTAAAAGAGTGTATATTTGAATCTTGTTTCTGATTTGTATGACTCTTCAAACTTGGTCCATCAATCATCTGATGTTAAATGATCGATCAAAGACTTAGTCAGTCAGTGACTCATTGTGCAGTATGTATGCTTTACGTTTGCTCTAGAATTGTGATATCCCACAGTTACAGTGCTAACATCCCTAATCTGCAAATATATACCATTAATTGTAAGCAATACTCATACATGCCTATAACCAAAATCCCGAAGTTCAACAAATCATGAGTAGCAATTATAAACAGTAAAAATACCAATATTGACATACCTAAGCCTGATTGAGCTCACCCCATCCCATATTCTTTGTAATGTGCTGATTCTTTGTACAGAAGGTTCAACAATTCGTCCTCCTCCCGCTACTTTCTTGATTAAATGTCCGCTTTGACAGGTAAATTTGACAGATTCAGAGAGTCGATTTAGCAGATTTACGAGAGCAATCACTTCATTTCGTTGAAGCTGCAACTACATATGCAAAAGAAAAAATGAGAGAGAGAGACTATTTAGGTTCACCTACACTAGGTTAAAGAAGGTAACTGAAACAAGTCAAAAGATTCAGCTGGAAAGCTATTGGAAAGCATCTAGATGGATCAATACGTTCATTAAGTTTTCAAGTTAATGAATAACGGGGTCTTAGAACAACCAATTGTGCCCGGTTTTTAGAGAAATAAGAAAGCCTAATATCGGAGATGAGCTATATAAGAGAGCTGCAAGAACTCACAGGTTGATCTTGCTTATTTTTACCATCAACAGAGAAGAGGATCTTCAATGCCGTACCAAGACCAAGAACTTGAAGCTTTCCCCAGAGACGACACTTCTCACATCCCACACAATCCATTAGTGCGCTGAAATTTGAGGATGAAATCTTTACTCCATAACTTGGAATGACAAGAATAGTCAGTGTTATAATTCAAAACAATATTAATTACTGAAGCAATTTCTCGGAAACAAACCTAATGTTTCTGAATTGCTTTTGAATTTGTTGCTTCAATTCTGGTCCGCTTTGACCTTTCCAGAGCTTTGCTTCATCAAATGGTAGGGGACATGCAGCATGAAGTTTAGGACTGTAAACTAGCTGCCTCATTAAAGACTGTGTTTTCAGGTCTTCCTCATGATTACCAGTATCATACTCAGCCTGGTCCAAGTATTCTGCAGCCTAAAAGATGTTGTGATTGGTATAATGTGGGACTTCAAAAAAATTGAATATGCACTAACAAATCAGAGAAGGAAGCAGAAAATGCATACTTTTGTCACGGCTCGGAGAACAAAGAGGAATGAGAAGTACAAATTCTGAACACGGTCTGGATATTTTAAAACGCGATCATGCATCAACTCTCGGTTTTGACCCCACTGAAATTTATAATTGCAAAAGTCAATACAGCTCAACTGAATTCACTATTTGTAAAAACTTTTATGGGCAAACGTT
This sequence comes from Potentilla sterilis, assembly GCA_963682095.1. Lineage (NCBI taxonomy): Eukaryota > Viridiplantae > Streptophyta > Magnoliopsida > Rosales > Rosaceae > Potentilla > Potentilla sterilis. The sequence goes on from OY821755.1 coordinate 12,263,390, forward strand.
TGATTAGTCCTTATAGTTCTAGTCGGTCATCTATTCAGTTCTTGAAGTTTCAGTTTCATCTAAATAGTCCTTAAAGTTCCAACTTTTAATCTGAAAAATCCATTTCGTCAATTCCTCCGTTAGTGTAATGAGGTGGCAGTTCTACACCGGTTTAACATAAAATAAAAAAGATAAACTTATTTTAAATAATTGAAGAAAGTAAAAGTGAAAACTAATTTAGGAGTATTTTGGTCTTTTTGCAATTTTTTTAAGGGTATTTAAGGAGGAATTGACGGAATGGACTTTCAGATTAAAAATTATAACTTTAAGGACTATTTAGATGATAAAACTTCAGGGACTGAATAGACGACCGACCAAAAGTACAAGAACTAAACAAATGTTAGCTCAACTTTTATTTGTTAAAAGTTTACTCAAGTAGTTGAGTACTGAAGTATATTTTTACTCATTGTAGAAAAGTTTCTGAAATCCTATGAATTGTCAATTTCTACACAAGAATATAGTCAATGCATATTTTATGGATAATTTATTTTTAGGAGCTGAGAAGTTTGATCGATATACTGATAACCTCCCAACTGGACATTTGAAGAATGAGATGAAAATGGGCAGGGAAAAGAAAAATAGTCACATGATATGAGGCAGAAGGAGAACCAGATTGGTAGTTTTGTCTAGAAGATAATCAGCAGCTATGTGGATTGAAATTGAGGAGTGAAGACCGGATATTAATTTGTATAATACTCTTTGCTCCTGGCAAATGTCCTGAGATGAATCTGCAGAAAAGCAAAACAACACAACTCTGATCCAGTTTTCAAACAGGTACAAGGCATATGTCATATTGATATACTCAACCTAGCCATGTCTCCATAAAATCATTGTACCATGTCACCTTCCATGGAGTTGATTGGCAATATAAATTTTGAAGAAAAATATCCATCTTTTTAATGACAGAATACAGCAAGCAGACTGAGCAGTTGAATTGTCCACAATGATATACCGAAAATTTTAACTCACATTTTGCGCAATTTTCAGAATAAACAGCATTCCATATCCTTCTGGCAGATGGACCACTATAGCCAGTGTAACGTTCAGGGTTCAGTAGAAGGTTCACATATGTCATCTCTTCTGCATATCAGAAGTTAACAGTCACCGAACAACAGTGTTGAAGAGAAACCTTTTACCGTAACAAGAAAGAACCTCTCTATTGTAATTGAGTAAAATGAAAAAGAACAATGAGTGAGGCAGTTTTTATAATCAGGATCATATACCATATACCCGATAAACCATGAACTGCATTCAATAAATGGTCAGTTGAAAACAATTGAGTTCTATTGAAGAAAATGTGTGTCTATTGTCTTCACTGGTTTTTTTTTATCTCTTATAATTTAGCATGCATCCCCACTATATCATAAATAACAACTTTCACATCTAAAATGTCAATGTGTAATTAGGCTTCAAACAAACAAGATCATTATTCAGTACTACATTACCAAAACAACCAAAGATTCATATCAAGTGAATTACCATTATCAGTCTCATCGTCATTTGTCCAAGGGTTATCTGTCTCGATCCAGCCTCTGAAAGCCCTACTGTCTAGCGTGCGGTCAACAGACCCCTGCAGCTTATCCTCTTTACCAACCAAACTGTCTGAAGGAAGGCAACAGTGCAAGGGCCTCTTAAAAGGTTCTGGAAATTCATTTTCTGGGCATTCACAGATGCTGCAGTCACGCAGGAGGCACATACCATCTTCAGTCCAAAAGGGACAGTCACACCACAGCTTTGCCTATCAAATTAACTAAGTAATTAAGCCCCCCAAGGTAAACACAAAAGTAGTGACAAACACTCCTGAATGAGGGGAAGCACAATTTCAATATTAAGGTCACATTCAAATATGAATTCTGAATTTCTTTTTTATTACTGAAAGCTAGTAAAGTATGATTATACCAGAACTACATGTAAACATCTGGGATGAGTTAGGCAAATCACAGGAAGCCTAGAAAGTTTGTTTCTTGCCTATTTCAAATACACAAGTCTACAGCTTTTATGCACAACAGTGCAGCTGGTTCTGAGGTACATACCACTTCACATGAAGATGTCAAGAATTACAATGGATCCAATTACCACGTACTACTGGCTACTGAGCCCTCTAACAAGTGCATTCCATTCAAACCAGCTCAAAAAGGTCATGGTCTTCTGATTCCTATCCATGACTAAAAGGATATAGCTAAAGTGGACTGTAAGATGAATTAAAGATTAGAAGTCCTAATACTGCTGGAAATCTTTTTTCACCTTTAGTTCTTAAACCTCAGTTCTCCTAATGTCAGTACACTGATACACATAAGAACGTGTCAAAGGTAAAGAATTCATGTGGCTAGTATCATTAGGCCGTTGAAATTCTCAAAATCACCGTATGAATTGGATTGCCAAATGTGAATCAAACCCAATAATAGCAAAAACATCAAGAGGGCTCAAGCAGCACACCTTAAAATATCGAAAAAAGGGAGTTTTCACAATCTCTTGTAGCAGAGGATGCAACACTTCTGCATTAACACTATCCACAGTTTCATAATCACAACAGCAGTCCTCCACAATGCCACTGTATTTATTTGTATCCTACACTCACAAAAATAAATCAAAAACCAACAAAAGAAAACGTAAATGAACCCAATTACATGCACATCCACACAGCCAAATCTCACCTCAGGACATTGGCAGGAACTGGGATTCTTGAAAATCAGAGAAAGGTTGAGTTTAGAATTAGGAATTCTCTTAGAGGTGAGAGCTATAGCTAATAACACCACAACCACAGCACCCACCACAACCCATCTCTTCACATTCTTATCCTTCACCATTTCCACTTCCACAAAATCCTCCTAAAATCAAGCATCAAAGGTATCAATGTCCGCAGCTACATATAACATAAAAGGACTTTTGAGTTCAACGTTAGGCTTTGATTTGGAAAAGTCCAATCAAATCAATACCTTCAAAGCTAGAAACACAACTTACGCGCCAATGCTCTAGGGGAGGACTAAGGGAACTCGTGACCGAGGCGAGATGTGGTGACACGGAAGAACTTAATTGGGTAGCTGACAGGTGGCTGGGAGGGATTGGATTGTGTGAGAGAATTTCCTTTTTGTGCGAGTGGGGTTTGATAGTCTTGATTTGTCAAGGTCCGTTCGTTAAGTCTGTCTACAGTGACGTGGTCGCGCCAATGGGCATGAAAGGCAACCGTTGGGTACTTGTTAGTTATGAAACGGGACCTAGACAAATTTATTATTTGTAATCCAATTTTAATTTTGTGAATTTAGTCATTTTACTAAATTGAAAAATATTTGTGTCCATACCAGTATGGACGGTGTGCATCCGAACTTTCTCTAATTTGTATATCTTAGGCAATGTAATCAATAATTTTAACCGTTCTAAAGTTGAATTAATCAATAAAGATCATCTCCGTAAAAAATAAATGTAAACAAATATCATTTACTTAACCGATTGTATCAAACAAATAGACGGCTAATCATGAGACTCCCAACTTTCACTAGATCTGTTCATTTATTTGATGCAATCAAATGAGCAAGCGATTTTGGTTTATTCTGAATTTTTGCATAGATGATTTTTATTGATTAATTCAACTTTAGAACGGTGAAAATTATTGATTACATTGAACAAAATATGCAAATTAGAGAGAGTTCGGACGCACACCTTCCATACTGATATGGACACAAGTATTTTCCTACCAAATTTACTTTGATTTTATCAGTTACATATCCGTGTAAGAGTGTTCTTCAAGTTAGGGTAAGTATGTCATAAGAAGAAAAAAATACAAAAATAATTTAAATTAGTGGCCGGCATATGTATTAGATCTGTCAATGAACGGTTGTGAGTTATACAATTATAGTTAGAGAAAACTAATTGTTGTAATCTCTAGTCTTCCTAATGCTCGTTTAGGATGATTTATCAATTCTAACCGATTGTGTTAAAGTCCGCGCAATAAAGCAGCATCTTCGATGTAGGTGTTCTTTTCATCTACATAATTAACGAGGGGAGCGATTTTGCCACTAGACCTAATGGTGCGGGACACTTTTTAGTTATTTTGATCCGTCAAATAAAAACTCTATAATTAGTTGAAAGAAATCACTGAATGATGGGAGTTTGGGCCACTTGGATGTTGCAACCAAGCTGCTTGGGCCTTTATCTATAAAAGGACTCGGCCTTAAAAGCTAGCAGCAACCATAATGTTTGTGAAAAAATCACTCGAAAATTGTTATTTGCTGAAAATTTTGTTTGGAACTCCGAAAAATCCACATGTCAAAGGTTTAAGCTAATGCATAAGCTAACATTATTAGTTTACATCAACACTAAACATTATTTGCTTCACATGAACACAGCTAGCAGCATTACTTATGTTGCCTGCTGCAGTGCTTGGTTATATATTCAATGCCAAATTGTTTTTCTTTTATTTCATCTATCTGAATTCAAGATTATATATTTCTGTACTGGGTATCTTCATGAATCTCTATTTTATTATCAATCTCATTTCGACGCTCGATCTGCCATGTTAATCGATCCCTATAACTGAAATAACTAGAATTTAACCAAGTTGCAGCAGAGGGTATCAATCTGCAGCTAGGTTGCATAGTTCTTGGACTTATCATCATCATATCATGTTCCTAACAAACTAGCTACAGACGCTTCTCCGGGCATCTTCTCCTACTAATAATAAGGGCATCCCAAGCTAGCTAACTTGGTGGACGTACTTGACCACCAGACTAACAGAAACTCATGCATATAATTATTCCAGTAGTTTCTTGATCGATCAAGCACCAACGTGTACTTATAATTATTGGATTCTGAAGTTGATGATCCCATGTACTTATATTATATCTAGACTCGATCAGCACCTTGTCTCTGATTAATTAGTTTGAAAGAACTTATAGGATCTAAGTTAATGATTAGGAGTTCCTCTCTAACTATGATAAACAATGGAGGTTGAAACATGCATGTGGCAATAATGTGAAATAAGGACCAAAACAGACTTGAGAATTGATATAGACATATATATAAGAGCTTACTGATATATAGCTTAGGTATTATATATCATTTTGCATATTTTATGTAAAAATGGAGGAATAATAATTAAACAGGTATATATAATTAACGAACTATATGATCGAATGGGGGGCCAATTTTTTGGAATGATACATTGTATGTATCCAAAATCAGGATATATAAGAGAGAGAAAGGGATAGAGAGAAGAGTATGTTTGCATCGAAAATTTACTTCTCTTCAACCAATCCAATCCATATATGCTGTTTGCCTCTACATGCATGCACCTTTATTTATACAGCTGATGGATGCCACAGTGTTACAAATATTTAAGAGGAACAATATAAACTTTTTTTTTTTTTTGTACAAAAGAAGTTGGTTAGAGTTAGAGGAATTCGAAACAAAGACCTAATATATAATTTTGGTCATGGAGCTAATTAAATATGAACTAATAATTGACTTATATAGAATGGAACACATAATACAAAATTTAAAGTAAAAGTATTGATATTCTCTCGTTCAAGCGTGCCGGTCTACGATGCAATATAGAGTATTTTAGAGTTGATTGCTGTTTACGTCCGATCAAGGAGGGGTCTAAACTGTCATGTCAAAGTGTCAAACTCAAGCAGATCCTATGCTATAAACACTCATTGTGCTATGTCTAACTCATAAACAACATGAAAATCACACGTAAGTGGAAATATGATCAACATGATTGAAAATAAAACGAGACAACGACCAAAACTAAGCATCGATATCCTGTGGTGGCACATGTTTGTGCCACATGACCCTACTACTTTGGCACTTGATATATTTCATAAGAAACGAATCCAATATGTGACCTACACCACAGTGGTGCTATTTAATTTGTTCCCCAGAAGAAATATTATATGGTCAAGGGACTCGAAGCCATGTAAAATAAATACAAAATACGTATCGAATGGCCTCTCTTAATAAGGTGGTGGACATCCAATAGCTAGGATTATTAAGAAACAAATAACTAGGTTCTAATTCCAACTTGGACATATTCGATTCTGTTAGAACTTATAGCTACTTGTGAAATATCATAGATTATTTTTTGGTTATTCCTATAACCGTCATTGGTAGCTGGAATTATGAGGAGTATTGTGACATGCTACCAACTTTAAAATTACTTGTATAAACTTATGATTGGAACAAAAGTTTGATACCAAATTCTAATCGGCTATCTGTACCGACTGATATGTTCTAGAGAATAACTGGAAAACTAACCAAATACGTAGCTTATTGTTCACAACAATTCAATTTGCCCGAATGACTCTTACATGGTTGGATGCTTTATCTACGAGAGCTGAAATATTCTAGTAGAAGATCAAGTTGGTGCAAAAATGTCTAAAGAAACGAGTCGAAGGTTTGTCATATGTATTGTCTCATCAATGAGGTTAAAGTTAGAACAACAAGCAAGTACTACGGAGAGGAATTCCGATAAGAAAAATCCTCTGAATAATCCACCATGTAAATAAAGCTTGAGTGCATACGAACTGGTGCTCTGGTTTGCTTTCGTGAGCAACTCGACGTAGTTGCACCTGTTAGTGTGAGCCATGTAATTTAGGAATGTAAATTCCGTATATGTAGTACATGGTAGTACCACGTAAGTAGGGTTGTAGTACATCTTGTATCATCTTTATATAGCCTCCAATGTGAGATGAATATATATAAGAAATTATTCTCTCAAATCGTGTTATATTTGACTTGGTATCAGAGCAAAGATCCGAAAGGACTTTGTCTCTTTATTTTTCCACTGCAATTCTTCATCTGACGTTGGTTCTCTGTCAGACGTGTGAAGTTGGTTTGTCTTCTTCCAACTAAACCCCATTGTTAGGGTTTGTTAATCTCTTCCTAATCAGATCGCTTGCGTTTGGACCGAGGTTTGGGTTTATCAGCCAGACACTTTGCCGACAACAGTCTCGTCGGGAAAGAAGTTTTGCACACTTTTGCCGACAACAGCCTCGGCGGCCCCCCTTGCGTCTGCTTTAGGCGTCGACTGTTTGTCGGTACCCAGAAGATTGTGTCGTCCTCAGGCATGCCACCTCTCTCCGATCCGGCGAGTCGTCCTCAGGCGTGCCACCTCTTTCCGATCCAGCGAGTTGTCCTCATGCGTTGTCCTCAGAGACGTTGTCCTCCCGATCCGTCTGCTCGACTCCGGCCGCTCGAGCCTTCATCCGCTCGATCTGTCCGCTCGACCCACAGCCTTCTCCGGCGTCTCAGCTGCTCGACCCGGTCTGCTCGACTGCCCCCGATCCTCTTCGTCTCTCACCAGCACCTCATCTGCAGTAGAAATTCCAGCCCGACCCTGTTATGCTCGACTGCCCCCGATCCTCTTCGTCTCTCACCAGCACCTCATCTGCAGTAGAAATTCCAGCCCGACCCTGTTATGCTATGCGACCCAGTTTTGCTATGCGACCCGGTTTTAGATCCGGTCCAATCCGTTCCAGAATAATGTCTCACGTGTATATTGGAAATCAGAGTTCTTGGATTTCATGTGTATATTGGAAATTTGAGTTCTCGGATTATCATAAGAATACGGGTTACAAGAAGGCCACCGGGTTATGATTTCATTGATTTTGTGCACAGTAAAGATACAGAGAATGTTGTTTATGAGTTAGATGGCAAGAATGGCTGGAGAGTTGAGTTCTCACATAAATGTATACATGCGGTTGGTCAATATTGCAACAATGATAATATTCCTATAACCAATAAGACTCCAGCATGTGGTAAGATTGGTATGGCTTTAAAAGTTTCTAGCTTTGTTGGTTCTGATACTTGGATTATTGATTCTGGCGCCTCGGATCATATGACTTATGATAATTCTCATTATATTACTGATTTATCTCCTTCACCTGTGTCATATGTCACTAATGCCAATGGTGAAGCTTTTCCTGTGTTAGGGATAGGGTCAGTCCGTGTAACCCCTGTTTTAACCCTTCACAATGTTCTATATGTACCTGACCTGTCACACCATTTGATATATGTCCCCCAGTTAAATACTGAGTCTCGATGTTCTTTAACCTTTTATCCCATATATATGATTTTTCAGGATCTTCTCACCAGGGAGATAATTGGTCGGAGGGACTTGAGGGGCAGATTGTTTCACCTGGATCAGACATATGCGAGAGAGAAACCAGGAGCACCGTCACACACTGCTTTGACTGCAAGTTCGAATCAGCTAAGTAAAATTTGGTTATGGCATCGTCGATTAAGGCATCCATCTTTCCATGTTATGAAAAAAATCCAAGCCGTCTCTATTTATTGGTGTGGAAGAGTCCTCATTGCGCTGTGAAACATGTGTTTTTGCTAAGAGCCATCGTTCTACCTATTCTCCGAGTTCCTCCAAGAGTATTATCCCTTTTGAATTGATTCATTCTGATGTTTGGGGATGTTTCTGTCTGAACCCGTAGACTCACAGATACTGGTGGATCTTAGTGTGATTCTTGCCTGCAAATTCTGCTAACTAAGGGAACTCCGGGCGGGGCCGGTCTATTCCTCTCCAATGCCTAAGTCAATATAGTTGGAATAAACGGATAACTTAAGCGGGAATGAGTAGTTGAAATATTGATTACCTATTAATGAGGGTAGTTGAGACTCATATATAGGCTGTCGGGGGTGAGGACTGACCTCACCCTTCGATGTGGGACTGGCCCCTTTCTGCACATATTACTGTACTGTTTCGGCCCCTGTTTAGGGAGCTGCCACCCCCGCTTCCCGGGCCGAGGTCAGAGGTAAGACCTACCCGGGCGCGGGTGCAGGTGTTCATGCTTTGGCCCCGTGTTATGAAGTCCTCTATGGCTACTGCCAACAAGTCCCCCAAGTTTCCAGTCAAGTGCCATCTTGAATGGGGACTTAAATATGTCTTGCTTTATAGGCCCGTAGACCCGCTGGGGCACTTACCCATCGGTATCCTAGCCCCCCAAGTCCGCGTTTAAGATTAGGCTTGGCCGGGCGTTCAAATAAACCTATTATGATGATGCATAATGTGATGTTGATGCTGACAATTGCATATGGGTAGAAGATGTAGTACATGAGATGATAATGTGGCGTTGAAATCCGCCATGCTATGTTCCGGGATAACCCGATGAAGATAGCGAATGGGATGATGTGACGTTGAGATCCGCCATGCTATGTTCTGGGATAACCCGGTGAAGATAGCGAATGGGATGAACGAGTCCCCCACGTTTTAGTACCGCAACCGCAGAGGGCACCGGTTGACTAAAGCGGTGGATGACGAGGTGAAAGTGTATCACCGAGAAACGTGCCCTGTGTTATAGGAGTTCCTGGTGGGTGGCTTGGCCCGGAGTGATCCTGGGCAGCCGTCCCCACGTGTCACACAGCCTCTTGTTCTTACAGGCATATAGGATGTGCATGGTTTTTAGCCTGCTGGAAGAGTTGTCCTGTATGAAAGGATCAAGTCTCCCGGGGTGAAGCAGTCCCGTGTTGGAACTCGGAGACATCCCCAATCGTTTCATACCCGTTGGCCGTACAGGCGTGAGGTATGTGCAGGGTTTTTAGCCTGCGGGAAGAGTTGTCATGTATGAGAGGATCAAGTCTTCCGGTGGGTGGCGTGGCCCGGAGTAGTCCATGGTAGCCGTCCCAACGTTGCTGCATTTATTCCTGCAGGTGGGATGAATGTAAGGTTTTTAGCATGCGGGAAGAGTTGTCCTGTGTTAGAGGATCAAGTTTCCCGGGGTGAAGCAGTTCCGTGTTGGAACCGGAGACATTCCCGATAGTTTCATACCCTTTGGCCGTACAGGCGTGAGGTATGTGCAGGGTTTTTAACCTGCGGGAAGAGTTGTCATGTATGAGAGGATCAAGTCTCCCGGGTTTATAAAGCCCGGTGGTATATTAGATCCTTTAGGTTGTACATAGCTGTCCGTAGGAATGTCTCAGTTCGCTGAACTAGTTATTCCATTGGAGAGCGATAAGCAAGTGCCATCATGGCCAGTCCGATACCGCATCCAATAGTCGAATCTGGATGGACTGACTAGGAAACCGTTGAACTGGAGTAGACACTACGGTTGGAATATCGTAGCCTGTACATACTATTGATGCAAGGTATTTAGCCTGCGGGAAGATGTTTCTTGTGCTAGAGGAGGACTTCTCCCTGTGGGATACCAAGCCGTTTTTTATTTTGGCTGTAAATGTGGAATAAATTCAACCGGTGGAATGACCCGTACCGTTGGAGTATATGTTAGAATGCCCCGTACTTGTTGGAATATTTCAAGGTAACAATAATAATCCTGCAGGGTTTCTAGCCTGTGGGAAGAAGTTTTCTATGTTAGAGGAAGAGTTCTTCTGGTGGGATACCTTGATTTGTTGGAGTATTTCAGCATTAGGTGGAGTAGGCTCTAGGCAAGACGGTTCGAGTATGTCCCCTGCTCTTTCAACTACCCTCTACATGCGAGGCAGGTGGCTGACATGCATTGAAAGGGGTATTCCATTAGTCCCATCAGTTATGATGGCCTGGGAAGTTACCAATACTGGGACACGTGTCGGTAGGAGATGTCAGAGATGGATGGCCCGGATCCGCGGGCGTTTTACTTGCCCTATTGAGTAGTTCGGGGGGGGGGGGGGGGGGGGGGGGGGGAATTCTAGGGCGTTGGGCCTGCATATAAACCCTTGCCTCTTCGTGTGTTTTTTGTTTGGCTGAGAACTGATCCCTTGTTTAGCCTCGCTCAACACAATTGCTCGGTACTTTCCAGCTGTTGCGTTTCCGTCGTAGTGCACACTAATCGGTGAGTCCCAGTCCTTTACGATTATGAAATTTTTTCTCCACTCCCCTTTTTGTTCGTGGGTGGATCTGATGGGTAGTTGGTGGTATCTAGATTAGCCCTTTGGATAGGACCCTTGTAGTACTGGATCTCCGTGAGAACCGAGAATGTTTTTGGCTGAGATGCCTAACGGCCGTTGTGGGCTGTGCTGAGGCACTATATGCCTCGGATTGCCCTGCGGTGGTTGTTTTGTAGATTGTGTTTCTGATCGGACAAGGGGGTTTTTTTTTTCTTCTAGGTTACATGGATTCTCGGAGCTCCAGTGAGATTTCTGGATTGGCCGCCAGGCGACCTGTGAGGGAGGACCAAGAGAGGATGGAGAACTGGCTTGCCTCCTCTTCCTCAGGGTCGAACGCCAACGCTCGCTCGACCGGCGAGGCGTCGACGTCCGGGTCTCTGGGACAGGAGGATGCTCCCTATGGAGTGTCCTTGGGCACTGCTCACCCAAGAGGGGCCTCGCTCCACATACTTGTGGACGGGGATAAAACCATAAGATGTGATGAGCCGGAGGGCTCATTATCTCCCGGGGAGATTACCGCTTTTCGGGCGAGGTGGAATATTCCCGGATAAGTAGATCTACGGCCTCTACATGCCGGAGAGTCGGCTTGCAACCCGGAGGATGGTTGGGTTGCAATTCACGAGGACCAATTCTGACATGGGCTATCGCTCCCACTGCCGGAGTTTGTGCAGTACCTGCTAAGTGCCATCAGGATATCACCGGCACAGCTTCCCGGGAACCAGTGGAGGCAACTACTGAGCCTGGGCTGTCTCTACTGGCTGAGTGATATGAGTTGCCCAACGGTGAATGAATTTTGAGCCTTGTACCGGGTGACATACTCGAAGAAGAGTAAGGCCCGAGGGTGTGTAAGATTTTATGCTCGGGACTTTAAGCAGGTGATAACCCGCTTGCCCTCCTGGGTCAACAATAATTGGAGGAAGAAGGTGGTAATGGCAGGGGGGCTGGCAGAAGAGGAGTAGGACTTACCGCGTGCCTGGTGCCTTTCAGCCGATCGGTGATCAGTCGTATCGGTTATCTGAGCTGGAAAGAGATAGGATCACCGAGGGGGGTATCCTGGTGCTGGGTGCTGGTCGGACCTAGAGCGAAGTTCCTACAACTTTATCCGACGGGAGGTGCTGGAACTATGTCATCGAGGGGGGAATCCTGGTGGGTGGTGGAGTGTATGATGTATCTCTGATCCCGTTGAGTGAATTGGTGTTGTCTAACCTCTTTGCCTTGTGTTCTGCAGGTGTATCTTCCCGGACGGCCATTAAAGCCCACGAAATGCTGTCGATGGACAATAAGGAGCTTGTCTCGAAGCTGAAGGAGAAGGGGGGAGCCGCTGTACGGTCAACGGTTGACCGGGGAACCGGGGGGTTGATTGTACATGACAAACCGGTTTCGCTGGACGTTGCAGACGAGGATTACGGCTTAATGCGGGTAAAGACTCACGCTTTGGGACCCCAAGGGGCTTCTCGACCGGGGAAGACTTTTGGCGGGCTGTCAAAGCCCCCAGGTGGTGCTTCAAGGATTCCACAGCGGTTGGGTCCGGTGCCAATTGTCACCAGGTCGCTACTATCTGCCGCCCAATCTTCTCATTTACAGGTTGACCTGGGTGAGAGGAGGAAGAGGTTCAGGGAGATGCCGGCCTCCGCGGTTGTTACCTACACCTGCCGGTCAGTTGGTGAGAACTTGGCCAAGCGGCTGAAACTGACTCGTGGTAGCCCCACTACCACCCAAGGCGATGTTCCTACGGCCTCTAGCTTTGCTGCTGTCGTCACAGAAGCATCGGGGGTGGAGAAAGCTCCTGCGGCGGGACCGGGCCAGTAGGGTAGCTCCCCGGACGACTCGTTCGCCTGGAGGATGCTCATGGATGTGCAGGAGATGAAGCTGGAGAAGATTGTGACTCCGGGAGGGTGACCGGAGGAGAACCGGCTGAAAACCAAGGAGGTGGCCGTCCAGGTAAGGATAGTTTGCCACTGGTATTCGTTCATTATTTCGTGTTTTGTTGCTTTCTAACCGGTGCTTGTTAAACTGTAGCTGCTGTACCACTTGTATCAGTCAGATGCAAGTGAAGACCTGCCGGAGCTGAAGAAGCAGGTTGCGGTGTTGACAAGCGCCCGGGACCTCTTGGAGTTGGAGAAATTCAAGCTCCAACGGGAGAAGGCCCGCTTGGAGGAGAGGGCCAGGAAGCAGCTGGCCAAGTTGGAGGCCCAGGTCGAGGCTCTTGAAGAGGAGAAATCCCGCCCTCCCTTTTTTGCTTTAAGCTCTTTATTTATTTATTTTTTTGTATACGCTGCCCTGAGTTACAATGAATGGACATTTTGCCTGCGCTTGTGTTGTGACTTTTTCAATTTGCCTGACTTGGCTACCCATGGCTTGCCCTTTGTACTTAGTTGAACACAAAGTTGGAATAGACAACTGCTGAAATTATACCTGCCGAACTGGTTGGAATGCCTAGCTAGTTGTGTTTAGGAAAAAAAAAAACTAGCATCTTACTCAGGCTGACAAGTTGTTGGACCGCTGAGCCTCTATATGGGTTTAAGATTTCGACCGGTCGTATGAGCGTTGGTGTCGCGGGATAGACGTCCCGATTCCGCGCGGTCCCCACTGTCCGGGTTACCCTTGATACCGCTGCAAGTTGCCGCGGTGGACTAGGCCCTCAATCGTTGTTTTTAAGGCAAGGCAATCGTTCGTGTGGTGTGTGGCTTCATTGTGGTAGGAGCAGTATTTACCGGTCTGTGCCCTGGTCAGGTTCCCCTTTGGGTGCTTTCTTTTTGGTGGAGGGGGGATGTTCCCGTTCTCATACAGGATGTCCTCGTAGGAGGAGGTCAAAGTAGAGAATACCTCCTGTCGTCCCGCTGGCATTATTGTGAGGGGGCGGGTTTGTTGGTAGGGCGGGGGCTTTCCACCTCGCTGAGGGGTGTCCAAAGTGTCCCTCTGGCACTGCTGGTTCGGCCAGCTCCTTGGCTTCCTGTCTAATGCAGCTCCTCGGTCATGGCCCTGCTGCCAGTTTCTTGCCTCCTGCCGGGTGGAGTCAGGTTCCTCCTGCCTTCTCTTGTGCTGGCGAGACCCATAAGTTTCGTGGTCCGCCTGGGCGTGCCTAATGGCCATTGCCATTAGTTCATCGTAACCCTGCGGGATCTCCACCCGCACAGCGTACGAGAATTTTCTGGGCCGGAGACCTTGCTTGAAGGCGGACTCGGCAATCCCCTTGTTTAAGTCCCTGACCCCGGCCGTGGCCGTTTGCCAACGATTAACGAAAGCTCGCAGCTCTTCACTGTCCGCCTGCCTGCAGTTGAAGAGAACCGTCGAGGTCCGGGCCCCCTCGACCCGTAATATGAACCGGCCCACGAACCTGTCGGCCAGCTGTTCGAATGCTTCTATAGAATTCGCCGGAAATTCGTAGAACCAGCTAAGTGCCTCCCCGGACAGGGTCTCCTGGAATATGTTGCAGCAAACGGCGTCGGAGTAGCCTTTAGCACACGTTTGGGACCGGAAGCTGTCCAGGTGTTGGTATGGGCAGCCGGCTCCGGTGTATGTCAGCTTTAGCGACTTTTGGGTGCCCGCTCTTCCGGATTGCAAGACCCTGAGTGAGAAGGGTCCGGCCCACTCGTTGAATCGTGCACTCTCCGGCGGTCACATAGCCTTTCTCTCGTTGGCATCCATCTGGGTCTTCATCTCTGCACCGAGTCAGATAGTATCTGTAGTGCCCGTGCGGTCGAGGTGATGGTATATTCCTCGAACGAGCCGTTATTCCTCCGAGGAGCTGGGACGATCTTTGGTGGTACCGCGTCCGCAGGGAACACGTCTCCCGCAACGCCGGTATCCCTCTCTCCTCCCGATGATTGGCCCACCTCCTGGTGGGGAGTCTCTTTTGTTGGCGACGCGAATGATTTCGCCAGAGCGGCATTGCGCTGCTGGACTCTTTCCAAAGCAGCCACCAGTGAGGCATTTACCGCTTCCATTTCTTGATGGTGGCCTCTGCCCTGTCCCGATCGCTTTCTACTCGCAAGAGGTTTACCTCTGCTCGCATCTCTTCTATTTCTCCCGCCATATCATATTGGCCTGGACCAGAGACATCGTCCGGGCTGTTGCTGCTGGGCAGCCGATCTTCCCCTCTGTTTGGGGCCTCGGGGCGAGCCGGTGCGGGTTCCAGGCTCAAGACTTGGTGGGCTTCTTCCGGGTCCTTCCCGCGTTTTGCCCTGTCGTATTCGCCCATGGTTCCGTCCTGATCTCGGCTAGCCGAAGCGGTCTGACTGCAACCTCCAGCGGGCTGCCCCTGTCCCTCTCCCGGGATTTGGACTAGCACCGGCTCCAGAACCCACCAGTCCTCTGGATTTCCTTCCCTCTTTTCTCCTATGCTCCCAGACATGCTTTTTTTTTTTGCGACCCGTAGATTGATCGATTCCGTTCCCGCTCGTATGACAACACAAACTTTTTGTACTCTTCCCACAGACGGTGCCGATTATTTCTGTCTGAATCCATAGACTCACAGATACTGGTAGATCTTGGTGTGATTCCTGCCTGCAAATCCTGCTAACTAAGGGCACTCCGGGCGAGGCCGATCTATTCCGCTCCGATGTCTAAGTCAGTATAGTTGGAATAAACTGATAACTTACGCGGGAATGAGTAGTTGAAGTATTGATTACCTATTAATGAGCGTAGTTGAGACTCATATATAGGCTGCCGGGGGTGAGCTTCGATGTGGGACTGACCCCCTTCTGCACATATTACTGTACTGTTTCGGCCCCTGTTTGGGAAGCTGCCACCCCCGGTTCCCGGGTCTAGGTCACAGGTAAGACCTGCCCGGGCGCGGGTGCAGGTGTTCATGCTTTGGCCCCGGGCCCTGGGCCTGGTCCTGAAGTCCTGGCTGCGGGTCTGGGGGCCTGGGTAACCTCTCTATGACTACTGTCAACAGGGGACCTTCTAAAGAGCCTACGGTCACGGGTATGAGGTATTATGTGACGTTTATTGATGATTACACAAGGTTGACATGGATTGTTTTTCTTCAAACCAAAGATGAAGTCTTCCCTGCTTTTCAAGCCTTTCATTCTCAGGTCCAAACACAATATAATGGCACTATTAAAGTTCTCCGTTCTGATAATGGAGGGGAGTATGTCCATGAACCACAACTCCCTGCTGTAGAATATGAATCATTTGAGGTATGTCCTTCCAATGTTCCTAGTAGTAGTGAGCCTAATAGTGAATAATATGTGTTACCTAACAGGTCTACTAGAGGTCATCTCTCCAAAAGATATGAACCTAGTTTACAAGCCAAATCAAAATATTCAGTAGCCAACTATATGTCCACTAGGAGATTATCAAAGTCATATGAATCATTTGTGAATCAAATATCTGCTGTATTAGTACCTAACAAAGTGCAGGATGCGTTGAGAGATCCAAAGTGGAGGAAAGCAATGGAGGAAGAGATGGAGGCATTGCAGAAGAATGATACTTGAGAACTTGTATCTCCACCACATGGAAAGAAGGCTATGGGATGTTGTTGGGTGTTTACTGTGAAGCACGACGCAGATGGATCAGTGAGCCGGTATAAAGCATGCCTTGTTACAAAGGGATTTACTTAGACATATGATATTGATTATGATGAGACTTTTTCTCCCGTTGCAAAAATGAATACTATCAGGGTGCTTCTTTCGTTTGTTGCTAGTTTGAACTTGCCACTCCTACAGTTTTATGTCAAGAATGCATTTCTTCATGGAGAATTAGCCGAAGAGGTGTATACGAGTCTTCCTCCTGGGTATGTAACTACTTCTACTGGTGATTTTGTATGCAAACTAAGAAAATCACTGCATGGTCTCAAACAGTCACCCCGTGCCTGGTTTGGGAGGTTCTCACAGTTCATGCGAAAGATTGGTTACAGACAGAGTAATTCTGATCATACCTTGTTTCTCAAGCATCAGCAAGGAAAGGTAGTAGTCCTAATTATCTATGTTGATGATATGGTGATTACCGTTAATGATACTATAGGGATTGATAGACTGTAGAGACAGCTTGCTTCTGAGTTCGAGATGAAGGACTTAGGTGACCTCAAGTACTTCTTAGGGATTGAAGTAGCAAGGGGGAGAGAAGGAATCTACTTGTGCCAGAGGAAGTACATTCTTGATATGTTGACAGAGATATGTATGTTAGATTGCACACCTATCGACATTCCTATTGAGCAGAATCATCGATTAGCAGAGTATCCTGATCAAGTGTCTACCGACAAGACTCGTTATCAGAGGTTAGTTGGACGTTTGATTTATTTGACACATACCAGACCATATGTTGCATATGCAGTAAGTGTAGTGAGCCAGTTCATGCATAATACAAGTGTGGATCACATGGATGCTGTTGTGAGGATTTTGAGATACTTGAAGTCAGCTCCAGGAAGAGGAGTAATGTTCTCTAAACACAACAACATTCTTGAGGTTAGTGGTTTCACAGATGCAGATTGGGCTGGAAATATTACAGATAGGAGGTCGACATCAGGTTATTTTACCTTTGTGGGAGGTAATTTTGTTACATGGAAGAGTAAGAAGCAGAAGGTTGTGGCGCGATCTAGTGTTGAGGCTGAGTATAGAGGTATGGCTCATGGAGTGTGTGAATTGTTGTGGTTGAGAAATCTGCTACGTGATTTGGGTGTTAAGTTGTCAAATGCGATGCGGTTATATTGCGATAACAAAACAGCTATTGATATATCACAGAATCCAGTTCAGCATGATCGTACTAAACATGTGGAGGTTGATCGTCACTTTATAAAGGAAAAGTTAGATGCTAAGATCATTAGCTTTCCTTTTGTTCATTCAGAAGAGCAACTTTCGGATGTACTCACAAAAGGAGTGTCTAAGAAGGCCTTTTATGACTCACTTAGCAAGTTGGGCATGGTTGATGTGTATGCGCCAACTTGAGGGGGAGTGTTAGTGTGAGCCATGTAATTTAGGAATGTAAATTAGGTAGTTAGTACTTACCTATTCTGTATATGTAGTACATAGTAGTACCAAGTAAGTAGGGTTGTAGTACATTTTGTATCCTCTTTATATAGCCTCCAATGTGAGATGAATATATATCAGAAATTATTTTCCCAAATCGTGTTATATTTGATTGCACCTACGTACCTTTTATTCAAGGTTCTAAAAGGCGCTAGGCGCTAGGCGGGCGGTGACCCATAGCCTAGCGCCTGGACGGACTAGGCGGGGACTAGGCGTTTTACATTTTTCACTTTTAATTAAAAATATTATATTTAAAAATAGTTTAATACGAATAATTTAGAAGTTTAATATGAATAATTTGGAAAAAATCAACCCAACCTGTAAATTACTAAATTTACAAACATTGCAAATAGTCTCAACATAGCAATTCAACATAACAATAGTCTCAAGTCTCAACATAGCAATTCAACATAGCAAATAATCCCAAATAAAACCAAAATAACTTGCAAACCTAAGAATCCACATCTTCTTCTTCTCCATATCCCTCTAATATTCCTTTGGTGTCAGACTCAAACTCAAAATCCATCTCAACACCATCTTCTTCGCATAAGATTGAGAGAGAGGGCCGAGAGGCAGACGTGAGAAGACTCAGAAGAGGGCGAAGTCGCAGTCAGTCGAAGGAGAGAACGAGTAGAGGCGAAGGCGGAAGGATTGAAGGAGAGAAACTGAAGAATTAGGTTTTAATTTTCGGACTTTTTTTTTAGGTTTCAGACCCAACCCGACCCGGTCCAGCGCCTTGACCCGCCTCGCCCGCCTGGACCGCCTCGCCGCCTGGACCGCCTGGGACCGCCTGGAGCCGCCTAGGCGGCGCCTGGGCGGCTTACCGCCTGATGGACGCCTGAAGCCTAAAATCGGGGCGGTCGAGCTCCGCCTACAGCCTAGGCGGCGCCTAGGCGGAGCTAGGCGGGGATTTTTAGAACCTTGCCTTTTAATACCAGACCATATCGGTTTTACAAGTTCTGCAACCCGAAAACTACCCAATATTTATACAAACTGCTTCAAACCCCGTTCACTTACCCAGAACCAGAGTTGGTAATATGTTTTGACATTCTAAACAATTCTGCAGATTTTGTACGTATAGGGTACAAAGCTTAATTGTAAACCATATTAATTCCTGGTCTTCTTCATCAACAGAAAAATAGAACAAGGTACATTGATTCCGTAAGGCTGTTTTGATGATGTTTGGATCATAGAGAGTGTAATTTACAGATGATTTTTCTGTTTTTTTCCTTTTAAATCTTTATTTCTTCTTTTTCTTTTAAAGAGATTCATAGACCAACCACAAGGAATGCAGCTCCATATCAGTCACTGAGCACGAGATAGAAGACAGGGAAATTATTTATTTGCCTGCATTATTATTAGCATCGATCTCTTAATACCCAGTTAGGAAGGTGAAGACCATTATTGATGAAATTATTTTTAATAGAAAAATAGAAACCTCAACGATCATATAACTCTTATATAATTCAACGAAATTAAAATATGAGGATTAAATTAGGAGTCAAATATGAGGGAGAGATTATTGATGTGGTGTGAGCGACAATGTAGGGCCAGTGTTGATCACGTGGCAGACAGCATCATCTTTCATTTTCGACATGGGTCCCGCTCTAGTAGTGATCAAGTCATCTCGACCCATCACATGGTACGTGCTTTTGCCCTAATAGTTAATAAGAGATCAGCAGTGATTAAGAACTTAAGACTAGTCCTAAACAAAGATTAGTAGAGATTAGAAGGTTCCAGCTGTGTTTTTGTTATTTTTTTCACTTGAGGAGGCAAAAGTCGGCTACAGGCACGTTGGATTTTTACTGTAACTCGTGTTGATATATAATTAATTTACACACCTCTTAGTCGGTTTTAGATGGTTAAATTTTTTAATTTTTTCCGTTGCGATATTAAAAACATAATATGTTGTCGGTGAACCGAATGCTAGTTAGCCTAACTAACATCGTTTAGATGTTTCCATACACTCTTTTGAACAGATAATTGGTTTCATTTCCAGTACCCAAACTTCAAAATCGAACCTCTTTTCCCTTTTGGTCAGAAAGTGACGACTTCGTATATGATCAGAATTTCAAACCAAGAAATTCTAATGAAGAAAAATATTACATCACTCATTCACTCCGATCCATCATAAGCTATAAACGAAGGTCGACGTACCACTTCCAAAATCAACACTCAACCATCAATTCAACAGTTGCATTAGCAGTGTTAACCATATGCAATCGCCATTATAGAATCAAGCTCCAGCTAAAGCACGGCTGTGACTGTATCATATACGACGCAATTGCAAAACTTGAAAGACTGGATTAAACTGGACCATTATCTCATCAAAATGAGCTCATTTCTGCAGTGTAGTGACTGTAGTCTCAGCTAGCTCTTCCGATGGTCCAACTTTGACCGTACATAATTACAGATCCATCTAACTTAAGCAGCGCATTAACTTGGTGTTTAAAACCGACCTACTCTATCTGGATCGCAGAAACTAATAAACCAAGCAGATAGATCAGAAACTTTAATAAACCATTCAGCATGGAAGTAGTTGGAGTCGTAGAACCAAAGGTATGACTACACTGAATAATTTAGTGGAGCTCGAGCTCGATCTCTGTGAGAAACAACCGACTATACTATATCAGAGATAGCCCTATACTTCAGTTCTCCCTCAACTTTTTCTTCCATTGAAGTTTCTCTAACATTGATTCACACCCTTCGATATAATAAACGCGGCTTCTATGAGTTCTATCCTAACTCGTTCCCTTTGTCAGCGCCTTCAATACTTCAAACAACTATAAAACTGACTATCCTCATCAGCCTCCTGCATGGGAATGTGCTCCCGAGCCACTTAGTCTTATCGACAAGTAACCAAGTAACCAACTACACTACGGTAGATAGGGTGGTCTTTTGTATTTGAAGCATTATTGGCCGCACACATAGCCCCAATGACGTCGTTAAACACTTACTTTGTATATTAAGCTTTCCGCATATTAAAGGGGATCGGAAATTATAGATTACCATCCTTTGATCCATGTTGGTAATTGAATACAATAAGTGAGAGACAAAGAATATTATATATACTTCAACTATTCATTTAGAAGCAAACTTTGTTTACATGAGTTCAAGAAATTTAAGTTTCAACTTTGCCATAAAATCCACCAAAATTTATATGCATGTAACAAGCCATCGATAGCATCAATCGAATCATCGTAGCAAAACAGTGGGTCACTTGCCTTGCTAATTAAGGAAGCACTTACCGTTAATGAGATTTTGTCATCGATGATATGTCTTTACACTTGCTTGCTTAGATCGGCAAGAGTTTTCAATGAGGCCACATTCACGTCAATAATATGCAACATCTGATAGAAATGCTTGTAGCGTCGAACATTTAACATCTCCATTTCATCAGGTTAAGATCGAGAAAATTGAAATATCCTTTCATAGTGGATTAACTTCCTTCTCTTCTCTTTCTTTAATTTCATTTCTTTCTATCAAGGTCAAATATTCTTGTTCTTTTCTTAATATACGTGGATATGGAGTACTAATTAAGGTTAATTCGTTATTGCATGATTAGGTGTCCATAATTACTTGCTTTAAACCCAATTATTACACAAAAGATGGTTAAATCCATAGGACCAGCAAAATCTCTCTCGGCTCTTCCTTGTATTCCTTCCCTTCCCTTCCCTTCCCTTCGCCCCTTATTTAAACCCCCTTCTCTCCCATTATAACATGCAGATGCTCAGTCGGGGTCAACCAAACACCTTCTTTAACCCTCCTCCTCCTCCTCCTCCAGGCCCTACGTACCTTCCCCCTCTTCCTCTCTCTCTTTCTTTATAAACCTCCATACCAATCCAAAATTAAACTCGCATTTGCTTCTCTCCAACACACTTCAACTTCTCTTCTTTCTTCTTCTCTATTGTATGCACCGGCCATGGACGTCGACTTGGACTACCCGCTCCCTACACCCGACTACTACAACGATCTCGACTTCAGCTTCACCTCCTGCACCACCGACCGCACCTTCGTCTCCTCCTCCTCCGCCCGCACCAGTCTCGCCCGTAGCAGCCTCACTCTCAGCTTCAACGATCGCGACTCACGCCTCTCCTCCGCCACCTCAACCACAACAACAACAACAACAACAACAACCGTACCGACAGCTCTCCACCACCGCAAATGGGACCCGCATTGGACGGCGATAAAAGCGGCCACCAACATGTCATCCGACAAGTCCCTCCACCTTCGACACCTCAAGCTCCTCCGCCACCTCGGCACCGGCGACCTCGGACGTGTCTTCCTCTGCAGACTAAGAGACTACGACCACTCCGACTCCACGTTTGCCCTCAAGGTCGTTGACCACGCGGCCATCCCGCCGAAGAAGCAGGCCCACATGAAGACGGAGGCCGAGATCCTCTCCCTGCTCGACCACCCTTTCCTCCCTACACTCTACGCCCGCATCGACGTCTCACACTACACGTGTCTCCTCATCGACTACTGCCCTAACGGCGACCTACAAACCCTCCTCATGAAACAACCCCAGCGCCGCCTCACCGTAAAAACCGCCCGGTTCTTCGCCGCCGAGGTACTCACCTCCCTCGAATACCTCCACGCGCTCGGGATCGTCTACCGCGACCTCAAACCGGAAAACGTCCTCCTCCGCGAGGACGGCCACATCATGCTCTCCGACTTCGACCTCTGCTTCAAATCCGACGTCTTTCCGACCTTCCACAGCCGCCGCGTCATCAAGCCCCGGAAAACACGGAGATCAAACAGCTGTTTCGGATCAAACGAACGAGAACAAACAGAGTACGAGGAAATGGAGGCGGAGTTCGTGGCGGAACCAACGACGGCGTTTTCGAAGTCGTGTGTTGGGACCCACGAGTATTTGGCCCCCGAACTCGTCGGGGGTTACGGTCACGGTAACGGAGTTGACTGGTGGGCGTTTGGGATTTTTATATTTGAGCTGCTGTACGGGACGACGCCGTTTAAGGGCGGGAGTAAAGAGAGCACGTTGAGGAATATAGCGTCGGCTGACGGCGTTAGGTTCCACGTGGCGGAGGGAGAGGAGGAGGGGATGAAGGAGGCGAGGGATTTGATAGAGGGACTGCTGGTGCGGGACCCGCGGACGAGGTTAGGGTGCGCCAAGGGGGCTACTGAGATTAAACGCCACCCGTTTTTCAGTGGGATTAATTGGGCCTTGCTGAGATCTTATAGGCCGCCGGATGTGTATGGGCTTAGAAAGAAGCCCAGCAAGATGAATGTCGTCCCGGTTGGGGTTGCGCTTTCAGCCCACAAGAGGCGGCGGTGGTGGTGGAAGGGACTTGGTCAGCTTGTGAAGACTAGAAGTAGCAAGGAGAGCAGCCAGAGTAATAGTAATTACTATCATTATGTCAGTGATAAAATGGTGAAAAATTGATTGAGGACATATGTGTTGATCTTTTTGGTGGGAAAATACTAGGTTTGTTGTGGTTAGAGATGAAGATTGAGTGAATATAAAAACATGTAGTGCAGCAGTTCTAGATCCCATTGGAGATGTAATTTTGTGAGCATCTTTGTGGATGTTGGGGTATATGTAAATCGAGTCATACACAGTGAGATTCAGTTTTCTGTTTAAAAGATTTGGTTATTGGTTTACAAATTTTGGCCGATTTTATCGATGTGTTCTTGCTGTTCATGTGTTGGTGAATCATTTCTTGCACAAGATCATGTATCTCTACGAATGCTTACAATGCCTCCACATACAGGATTTCTTAGCTAGTTTTAGTCCAAAACTTAAGGTTCCATCCTGAATCACAAGCATGTGGTTTTTCATTGCCAAGCCATGAGTAATCAGTCAACTCTAATATTCTTATGTAGAAGAACTGTCACAGCTCATCTGGTAAACTTGGAAAAAGAAACTAAAAAAGATGCTATAAATGTATTTTGGGACAGGATCAAAGTGGTTTGCTTTCTTTACAGCCACAATAACATGCTTCTAAGCTAATATTAACATATGAGGTGGAGCAGATGGTTAGTACAAAGCAGATCAAAAGATATAATCTTTATTTTCTTTGAGCAAATCTAACAGAGGAACAACCAGTGAGTCTAATTATCCTTTCTGGCAGATGGAGTGAGTCTATAACTCCATACAATCTGCAATGTTATCATGCAAAGCCAATATCAGTTCTACCCTCTAGAACGATAAGCATACCGATCATTTTTTTTTTCCTTTCTGTGTTCTAACCTTTTGAAGGACCTTCATCCAAAGGACTCTCAGATGTTGGTGATGAGCAGTTGCTCACAGTCACAGACCGCCTAGCGTCAATCATCATTGCAATGACCTCCCTCATTGTTGGTCTTTTAACTGGAGATAAGCTGGTGCAGAACAATGCAATCTTGAGAAATAGAGTCATTTCCTCAGTTGTGCTCTTGTCACTCAGATCTAGTCTCTTGTCAAATAATTCAGACGTTGCCACTGAATTGTTTATGGCTCTTCTTACCAAAGTGACTAGGTCTCCTCCCTGCTCCAGTGGCTGGACTGGTGTCTTTCCGGTTACTAGTTCCAGCAGAACCACTCCGAAACTATAGATGTCACACTTCTCTGTCACTTTCATCGTGTAAGCATACTCTGAATGAAAAGGTACATGGTCAGAATAATGAAGAAAACTTTCCCTTAAACTTTTCAGGATCTCTATTATAAGTACATCGGTAATACATCTGAAATAAACATCTGATACAGTGAGCTACTTCAAGAAAGTAAGATACTTCACTAAAGTAGGAATATAATCCCTAAGAAATGATATATGGTAGAACAGATATTAGCAGTAGAAAGGAAAATGATGAGAGAACAATAGTACAATACGTAAAAACTATTATTAACAATCTTTTTACCTGGTGCAATGTAGCCATATGAGCCAGCAACAGCAGACATGGATTTTGAATATGGCAGTTCAATCAATTTTGCCAAGCCGAAATCTCCAACATGTGCTTCAAGAACTTCATCCAGTAAAATGTTATTTGACTTTATGTCACGGTGGACGATTTGGGGCTTGCAGTAATAATGGAGATAGCACAAACCTTCTGCTGCTCCAAGGGAAATCTTATATCGTGTATTCCAGTCCAGATAACATCTTTGATCATTTCCATGGAGATGTTCTCCTAGACTGCCATTTTCCATGTACTCATACAAGAGCAGATTTGAGTCTTGGTGACAGCAGAAGCCATATAGCTTCACAATATTGCAATGCCTGATCTTCCCAAGTGTTGATATCTCAGCGCGGAAGCTGCTATCAACACCTACTCCTTCCCCTTGTGCCCTGAGCTTTTTAACTGCAATCACCTCCCCATCAGCCATAATGGCTTTGTAGACAGTGCCACAGGCTCCCCTTCCAAGAACTGCATTGTCCGAAAAAGTGTTGGTGGCTACAACAAGATCCTGGTACTTGAAACCTTTCTTCGGAAAGTAATAGTTGTCCAACACGTCTGGCTTGATTGGATCTTCAAGTGGTACAAAAGTAGGTCTGGATCGCCTCATTGCCCAACAGAAACCAACTATGAGAATCAAGGAAATTAGTCCAATTACAGCAGCGATGATGCTAACTAATTTCTCTTTAGATGAACCCTCCTTTATCCAGCTCCGTTTTGGAGTATGAGACTGAACTGCAGATTGATGACAATGGTATGAGCCTGATCTGCAGAGTCCATTGTTTCCAACAAAATTTGAAGAATCCATCCTCCGAAACACTGGTGTGTTTGGCACAGTTCCCACTAGGTTATTGTTAGAGAGGTTGCACACCAAAAGGCTAAGTAGCTCACCGATTGAGGCAGGAATCTCACCAACAAGCTGATTATCATTAAAGTAGAGGGATTCCAACATCTGCAAGTTCCCCAACTTTTCAGGAATTTCACCTGAAAGATTATTATGGCTAATATTGAGGGCGATCTGTAGAGCACTGAGTCGGCCCAGCTGAAATGGGATGTTACTAGAAAAGTGATTTCCCCCCATCTGCAAGTCAGTCAATCGGGCAAGGTCCCCTAAAGTACTCGGTATCCCTCCCATCAACTTGTTATCAGAAAGCTTCAAAAGTTCCAGATTCACTAGCTTTCCCAGTTCCTCCGGGAGAACTCCAGTGAAGTAATTCCTACTCAGATCAAGCCTCTGTAGCCTTGTACAATTTCCCAGCTCACGAGGAATGCTCCCTGTGAGCCTGTTGGAGGACAAGTTAAATGTCACAAGCTGCGATAGGTTGCCAATCTCGGGAGGAATATGCCCAATAAAATAGTTATCTGCCAATAGTAACCTTTCTAAACTTTGAAACCTGCCTACCTCTGGAGGTATAGGTCCTGAGAATCGGTTTTGAAAGACTTCAAGAGCAGAAAGAGTATATAACTCCATAGGCAGACTTCCTGTAAGATGATTGTCTCCTAGCATCAGTTGCACTAGAGACTTGCATGTTTTAATACCATAAGGAATATTTCCAGAAAACATATTTGATCCAAGGCTTAGAAATGCTAATTTCCCATACTCGCAGAGATGTGCAGGTATGCTACCCACAAGCTTATTTGCAGACATGTCAAGAATGCTGAGGTTACTGTTAACTCCAAGGAGAGGAGGAATGTTACCCTCGAGATGATTATCAAACAATTGCAACTCATCCAAGTAAGTAAGGTTTTGAAATTCTAGAGGGATTGGACCAGTCAAATTGTTTATGGACAAGTCTAACATCTGCAGCTGCTTCAACTCCCCAAGCTCCCTCGGAATGTTTCCTTCCAGATGATTTTCGAAGAGGTGAAGCAACACAAGATTAGGAATGTAACCTAACTCCGGCGGTATGACTCCAGTTAACTGGTTTTCAGAAAAATCTATATGAACCGCACTGGTACAATTCCCTAGTTCACTTGGGATAGTTCCATTCAACTGGTTGGTGTATATATACAATCTCTTCAGCTGTGATAGCTTCCCAAGTTCCTTGGGGATCATTCCTCCGAAAGAGTTTTGATGCAGGGCAAGCAACTCTAGTCTACTTAGATTACCAATCTCAGCAGGAACAGAACCGGTTAAATGATTTTGCCAAAGGATCAAATCAGTCAGATTTTGAAGTTTTTCAAGCTCCCTAGGAATTGAACCTTCTAAATGATTCTGTGACAACCCCAAAACCTCTAAGCTCTGGCACTCACTGATCAGAGTTGGGATTGGTCCCGAAAGAGAATTTCGACCCGCCCTGAGGACTTCTAACTTTTGCAACTTACTAATAGACTCAGGAATAGAGCCAGTGAGATTATTACTATAAATCACAAGCTCTTCAATAAGAGTTAAGTTCCCTATCTCCTCAGGCATTTCACCAAACACATAATTCTCACAGAGATACAACTTCCTAAGGTTGGTCATTTGGGTGAATGGGGTAGCCAATTCCCCATGAAACCTATTTGTGCAAAGGTCTAGAATCTCTAGATTATGACAGTTAGCAAGACCATTGGGAAATGGGCCAGAGAAGAAGTTCTTGGACACATTGAATTCAACTAAGTAAGGAAGATTGCAAATGATTGGAGACAAAGCACCAGACAAATTAAGGCCAGTGAGATTTATAGAAGTTACCTTGGACTTGAGACACCTCACACCAGTCCAACTGCAAGGACTCAAATGTGATGAGTTCCAGCTTCCAAGATTGTTACTTGGATCAGACAAGGATCTCTTAAACTTCAAAAGAAACATATTCTGTTCATCTAATGAGTTTGTGGAGCCAAAACAGAAACATAACACGACCAGTCCCAAGTGTAATAGCATTTCCAGGTGAGAAGAAACCATGTTTCGAATAACAACACCAACAGGTTTGCTTCACAACTTTAGGAGATGAAAGATGAGATTTTGGAGCAGCTCAATACTGAAACACCATTTGATCGGGTACCCAATTCCGGGAAAGTCTAGAGTTGCAATGATCAAAGAGAATGAGAAGAAAAGAACGGAAACTGAGATAGGGATAGTAGAAGATAATGCATGGTTACCAAAAAACAGAGACTTCGGAGAGTCCAGGGAATTCTGGTTTCGACGGTTGCGTTAATTAAGAGGAGAGAAACCCAACTGGGCTTTAAGCGTTACGAGAAAAAGGGTTGAGGAAAAATAAACAAGCCCATGAAAACAATCAATATGGGAGTGACAGTCAGACAGAGATAAGGAAGAGAGAGACAGACGCACAGAGAGACTCTCAAGTCTTCTTCACACCTAACTTTACAGAGAGAGAGGGAAAAAATGTGAGGCGAAGAACAAAAATAGGGGAAGAGATTGATTGATGAAGGAGGAAGACCGTGAGAGTCACATCTCGAGCAGTAAAAGATAAACCCAAAATTTTTAACAAGTCAACTCTTTCCTTGCACACACCACCACTTTACAGCAAATTGAGTGCTGCTGCTTCATTCTCTTGCTCTGTTTCTTCTTCCTCTTCTCTCTGCCTCTACTTCTTCTGGCACTCGTTTTGCTTTTGTCTTCAAGGCATCCACCATGGAATTGCTTCTTCTTCCATCCCATCATTGTGAGCTTGATGGGGTTTTCTTTTGCTAATTGAGAGAGACTAGTCATATGAAAATCTGAGAATGCAATCGGTTTCTGGGCCTCCAAGTTGGGATGTGAGGGATTTTGGAGACTAATTGTAATTTGGTTTGGCTTTTTGTTGCTGTGATGGAACTGTGGGTAATGATTTCTTTGGAGACTTGTAATGTGGTGAGTGGCTTATAGTGGAATTGTTTTGGAATCTGTCTTTGCATTCAGTAAATCGAAAGGCCAAATGAGGAAAAAAAAAATATCTGCAAACGTGTTTTGACTTTTGAGCCTAACTGTTGAATTGTTGTAGAATGAAACACCAATGAATGGCAATGAGATGGTTAAACAAGTAATCAACTACGAACCATGAGCTGCATGTAATTGTACTTGGATAAAATAGGAAGGAACTTAGCAGACCCGGACTGGTCAGTTCTAGCTGACACAAGACAATAAAAACATGACATGTGTAGACTCTTATTTTAATGGCATTAAAAATACAAGTTTTAATCGATTGTATTCGATTGAACAGTTTTAGTGAAAATTGAGAGTCTCATGATCAACCGTCCATTTATTTGATACAATCGAATTAGCAAACGATTTTGGTTTATTCCGAATT
This sequence comes from Potentilla sterilis, assembly GCA_963682095.1. Lineage (NCBI taxonomy): Eukaryota > Viridiplantae > Streptophyta > Magnoliopsida > Rosales > Rosaceae > Potentilla > Potentilla sterilis. The sequence goes on from OY821755.1 coordinate 12,292,341, forward strand.
TTTACAGAGATGATCTTTGTTGATTAATTCAACTTTTGAATGATTAAAATCGTTGATAATATTGCCCAAAATATGCAAATTAGAGAGAGTATGAACGCACACGTCCATACTGGTATGGACACAAATATTTTCCTTCCTTCCTTTTACGTTTATGCTCCCACTTTCTAACTTCACTGAACACTCAACGTAAATCCAATTGGTGGTTTTCATTAAACTCCATCCATACACCACACCAAGTCTAAGCAACGAAAAAACCCTAGCGTGCGAAGCCGCCTCCTATCTCTTCTAAACCCCAGCCACCATGGCATGGATCTTCATCATCGGTGCTCGAAGTCGACGCCGGCTGCCATCCCCTGCCTCCCTAGCTCAATCTCTAGCCTTCATGGCTGTGAATCTAAGCAACGACGGTTGCCACCAAGCGGATTCTCCATCTCTGCCTATTACAATGTTTTATCGTGCATTGGTAGTAGTCTGGGTTGAGGTCTCGTAGTCTCATCGCGGGCCTCAAAATGAGTGGGTTGGCCCTCTAGGGCTAGTTTATATTTAAGTTTTTTTTAACTTTGCTTATTACAATGCTTTATCGTGCATTGGTAGTAGGCTCGCTTTCATTAATGAGCTTAAATTCTATCTAATGATTAGACTTAATCTATGTATCGCTGTGGTTTGTCTCACAAACTTTTTATCTACCCCTGATCGGTACTGATCGGTAGAGAGAGGATATGTAATGGTCTTCTCGGACCTGAGTTTCAATACAATTAACTTGATTTATTCAACAATAAAAAAAACGTAAAACCAACTGGTATACTTTTTGATCTCCTCTGTTTGTTTTCCTTACTATTGGAGTGAGACTATGAGTATAGAGAGCCCAATACATATTTTGCAATATGAGCCCAAAGCCAACCCTAAAGGCTTATTTCTTAAGGTGAGCTGATGATCGAGGATCTACAATTACCTATAGTTCTCGCCTCTTAAAGCTAATCAACTATTTAACTTATACATATTTACACTACATTTTTTAGTATATATTGACCACTAGCAAGACTATTTTTCGTTACTTACATATATATGTGCTCAAAATTATCAACCCATCTATCTAGTGATTGTTAGTGTGACATATGCATTAGAATCATTAACTAGCTAGTTAAGTTGGCATTGACTCGTGAGGACGGAGGAGGTTGGATGAGAAAGCGTGGCTCCAAATCGTCCAATCCTCTACCTTTATGCTTAATTATCATGGTTAGAATCTAAAATTCCTTTATTATTATGGAAGTTTTTTTATTTTATTTTTTTATAAAATTATTATTATAAAAGTTTGTTTCATGATTGAACCTATGTTTTCATTCTTTTCTTAATATAAATTATAATCGAGGCGACACACTTATCTCATTAATTAAATACATCGATTATGATGTAATTTTCATCTATTCTTGATGTATTATCATAATTTCTAAGATGTGACGAAAGCATTAATATTCGCCTAATTAACAAATATAACTAATTGATTAATTTGATTTATAGTGTTTTTTCTTAATCAAATGTTACACGACTTTCAAATTATTAAAATAAAAGTAAGGTTCAAAAGTATGGCAGTCATTACATACATTTCCGTAGCCATATAAAAACAATTGTACATGTACAATGCTTGGTTCTTGTCAGGATCGCTATACAGATCTTTAAATCAGGAGCAAATTATATGAGTCTTTATATACTGCAGTTAAGTAAGCTTTGATTCCTTTTTACCGGGAATATTAATTTTTAAAATCGCACCAGGGCTGCAGGGCCGCCCGACGTCGTTTGTTTCGTTATATATATAAACCTTGAAGCTAGCCTCAGCCTCGGCACTCACTTGCTTATGGTGCATTTGGGGGAGCTTATAACCTCCTCTGCTTATAAGAATAAGTCAGTTTTATGTTTAGTAACACAACATGTCAGTAGTTTTTTGAAAAAGTAGAGGTTATTTTCAATAGAAAAGGAGAAGTTGCTCCCACCCACTTTATACTTAAAAGCCCAGGTGCACCAAACCCACCCTTAGTGCTGTAAGCATGTATTCCTTTACTTTCTTGTTCAGTCTTTAGTTTAATTAGCAACGAAGCTATTATATTAAGGGCATGTTTACTAAACCGTAATGAGATTGAGAAGGACTGGAAGTGAGAATGAATGAGAGAGAGGTGAAGTCATTCACATTCCTCTGTTTACTTGTTACCCGGAATCAGAATCAATTCTTCATGTGTTTACTATTATATGGGAATGAGAATTAGAATGTAGCAAATGACGAAAATACCCTTAATAATTTTGTGTATTGTTTACTAAATTTCTCAAAGTACCAAATACATTCAACAATTGTACCGGATACATTCAACAATTCATTTAGAGGATCATTCAAGGATGCTCTCTTCATTTCATTTTCATCTATATGAGTTTGTATGCACAACTTCGATGACCAAATAAATTGTGATAGGATTGTTTATTTGCAGGGATGATCCTTGAAGAGACCTAAAGGATGGAAGGTTTCGACGAAGAAAAGACATTTAGCAGAACCACCTAATGACCAAGTAGGAGCATGGTCGAACTCACCAACCGGCCCCCTAACCTTGCTTGGGAAACAAAATGCACTGCATCCACAAATATGCTAGTAGCAATGCTAGGATTTCTTCTAATTCTGCATAGTATGATTCTGGTTATCCATTTGAAAAATATTTAGCCTTTGATGATTTAACAAGAACTCTTGTACTATTTAAGAGATTCCTTATGCCCTTTCAGCCTTTCTCAATATAAGAAACCTGTGTTGTTAGAACTTCGGAAGTCAAGATAATACTTAAGAAAATACCAGGTATGCATTACATTCTTAATTGTTTTGACAACTAAATACTCACCTCAAAATTACTTTTGAGAAAATATCCCCTGGCCTGGTCCCAAACATTATTTGCTTGGACCAAATTGCAGGCATCTCAATTGACTGCTAACCAATTATTTCTAGACGAAAATTGACAAATCAACAGCAGAAAGTATTCAATACTAAAGTTAGACTTGTCAATGTAAAAGGAAAATTGAAGTTTATCCGTATCCAATGCACTCATAGCTAGTTTGAGGTAGTGTCAATGGCGGAGGAGGTTGTTCTTCTGGGCTTCTGGCCGAGCATGTTCGCCTTGAGACCCACAATTGCTCTGGCCGAAAAAGGGGTGGAGTACGAGTACAGAGAGGAGGACTTGCCTAACAAATCTTCATTACTTCTTGAGATGAACCCGACTCACAAGAAGATCCCAGTTCTTATCCACAATGGCAGACCGGTATGTGAGTCGGTCAACATCGTCCAGTATATCGACGAGGCTTGGAAGGACATAGGTCCTACTTTGCTTCCCTCCGATCCTTACCAGAGAGCTCAGGCCAGATTCTGGGTTGATTACATTGATAAAAAGGTAATGAACTTCTAGCTTCTTATTCTTTTTTAAATGTTTCTTCAGCTTTGTGTTTTCCCCCTAGTATTCTTTTTCCTTCCAGATAAAGTAATATGCTATTTTAATTGATAAACTGCTGCAGTTACATGGAGCTGGGAAGAATATATGGTCCACAAAGGGAGAAGAACAAGAAGCAGCCAGTAAGGCTTTTTTGGAAATGCTTAAGCTGCTGGAGGGAGAACTTGGGAACAAGACGTACTTCGGAGGAGAGAGCTTTGGGTTCGTAGACATCAATCTTGTCACCTTTTACTGCTGGTTTTTTACCTATGAGACAATCGGAAACTTCAACATAGAGGCAGAGTGCCCCAGTCTGATTGCATGGTGCAAAAGGTGTCTGCAAAAGAAGAGTGTCTCCAAAGCTCTGCCAGACCCAAATAAGGTGTATGAGTTTTGCCTTTTCGTGCGGAAGTACTATTATGGTATGGCCTAGACACCTTAGTGGAAGAGAAGAGGGCATTGCTTCATCAATATGTTATGGCCGGCCATATTGTTCTGTTTGTTATCCCTTTCGTCTCGCGTGGTTGGACACTTTGGTGTGTCTTGTTCTCAGTTATATATATGATTTTAGTCCAAATATACGTTTTGTTATTATGTTTTGATGAAATTTACTTGCAAAAACTTCTCCATGTTTGGGCCAAACATAAAAAAAATATATATAAAAAAAATGTGTAACATTAATATGTTGCTTTGGGGGTCTTAAGCTCTAGTTTTTCTAATTTCTCAATGATATCTTATTCTTTTTTTTTTTTGAAAATGATATTGATATGAATAGATGAGTAGAAAAATAGCTAAAGTCCAGCTTCCTTACATAAGAGAGACCGCAAACAAACGCCAGGACTACCTTATATTGTAACTACACTAATACGAGTCTTTGGTACGCTCACAATTAAACAAGTCTATACGCGACTATATAGAAGACAAGATGTATATATATATATATCGTAAAAATGTAACTGAAATGTAGGTTAAATAGAGAATTCCACACTTTTACTTCAAAGTGGAACTCCGCTCACTCACGTATAGACTTGTTTAATTGTGAGCATACTAGAGACTCGTATTAGTGTAGTTACAATATATACTTCCTATTTTCCTAAACACATCAAATGCAACCTCCTTCTCGCCAAGCAGTAATAGTTGTCTCGCTCCACATGCATGCAACATGCATTGCTAGATTTTAAATGTTTTTCTAGTTAACAAAATGTTTTTTTTTTATTTTTTTAATAAAAAACAATATTTTGTATTTACGTTAGATTTAGTTTTGAATAATCTTAACACTTCTTCATGTCTTGGCTAAACTTTTTAAATATTATGTTACTTTGGAGGTTCTAGTCTCCGGTTTATGTATTTTTTTAGATTATAACTCAGAGTAGGAGGACGAATATATAAATAATGCCACATTTTTTCTATAAACAAGTTGGCTAATCAATAATGTTAGCTAATTAATCAATGATGGATATCTATCTAATATGGTTAAGCGTGACATATGCATTAGAATCATCAATTAGCTAAGTTGGCATTGTTTGTAATGAGGAAGGTTTGATGAGAACCCTTTAATTAGTTAAAGTTTGCTTCATGAAACGTTTTAATATAGGGAAAAAGACTATTTGCACAAAAAAGAGTTAAAACTTGACCATTCCAATGTTACATACCCACTCCAATGAATCTTATTAAAAATACCTAAATACCCTATACTAAACCCTAATATCTTCTTTCTCCTTTTCCTCTCTCTCTCTCTCTCTCTCTCTCTCTCTCTCTCTCTCTCTCTCTCTCTCTAGCCGACGATCTCCAGAGCATAAGTTCCACCTCCACAACCACAACCGTGGCCACCGAATCCAAACGCAGCACAAGCTCCAGCTCTGAAGCCACCACCCTCACCGCCTCTTGCTCCTCCTCTGCTAGCATCACCTCTCTCGTCTCCTCTAAACCCTCACACGCCTCCTCCGACGCCTTGTGGTCCGCCATCCACAAGATCCTATATGAGTCCCTGACCCGCAATCTTCCTCTTGGATCTCTTTTGAAGCACTAAGAAATCGATTACTAGGGGTCAGTAATACTATTGACGGCGGGTCCTCCTCCTCCTCCAACATTAGGGTTTTGATCGAATTGAGAATACTATTACTGGGGGTCAGTAATCGATTACTGGGGGTCAGTAATCGATTACTGGAGGTCAATAATCGATTATTGGGGGTAAGTAACATAATTACTGGAAAATATGAAATCTGTAGCCTGATTACTGGTGGTTAGTAATCGATTACTGGGGGTCAGTAATCGATTACTGGGGGTAAGTAACTTGATTACTATGGATCAATAACTCCAGTAACCTGATTACTGGGGGTCAATAATCGATTATTGGGGGTCAGTAACATGATTACTGGAAAATATGAAATCTGTATCCTGATTACTGGGGGTCAGTAATCGATTACTGGGGATAAGTAACTTGATTACTATGGATCAGTAACTTAATTACTGGAAATCTGTAATCTGTAAATTATTTACTGAGGGTCAGTAACCATCGTCCAATAACTTGATTATAAAAAAAAAATAAAAAAAAAATAAAAAAAAATTAAAAATCTGGCGAAAAAAAAATTCCGGCGAAAAAACAATTTGGTGCCCGGAATCCGGCGACTCCGGCGACCAGGCTCCGGCGACCGGCCATGGGAGGCCGGAGGAGTTGAGTGATATTTCGGCAAAGTTCGTTTTTTTATCTTCCACTTTCTCAGCACATTATAATTCAAAAATATATTAGATAAGACAAAAGGACAAAAAAGAAAGAAAAAAAATTAAATTTGTACTAGAATTGAAAAAGATTTGTTCAAATGGGCAATAGAATTGTTACCTTATGTTGAATAAGAGAAAAAAATAAGATGGTCATTGAAATAGGTAATGAGGGGACCTTTTTTATACTAAATGGGCATTTTCTCTTTAATATATGCCTGTGATTGAACGATTTGAACCTCCGTTTTGGTTCCACTCTTAGAATAATTTATGACCTTTGTCTATACTATCGATTATCATAACATTAAGCTTCATAAATCTTCAGAAGGTACCTAATGTATATTATATTATATTGTTATAGAAAGACCAAGACTGATTTAAAGAGAGAAGAAATCGGGAGCAAATCTTTACCTGGAATTTTTTTTAAAACGCACCAGGGCGACAGAAACGACGTCCGATGTATTGTTTTGTTATATATACCATTGTACCTTGAAGCCAGCCTCAGCCTCAGCCTCAGCACTCACTTGCTTAGTCCTTTAATACTTTTCTTTCTCGTTCAGTCTTTTAGTTCGATTAGCAACAGAACGCATAGATTAAGATAATTAAAGCAGAACTCTCGAGTTAATGGCGGAGGAGGTTGTTCTTCTGGGCTTCTGGTCGAGCATGTTCGCCATGAGACCCAGAGTTGCTCTGGCCGAGAAAGGGGTGGAGTACGAGTACAGAGAGGAGGACTTGCCCAACAAAACCTCCTTGCTTCTGGAGATGAACCCGATCCACAAGAAGATCCCTGTTCTTATCCACAACGGCAAACCGGTATGTGAGTCGGCCAACATCGTCCAGTATATCGATGAGGCTTGGAAGGACCAAGGTCCTACTTTGCTTCCCTCCGATCCTTACCAGAGAGCTCGGGCCAGGTTCTGGGTTGATTACATTGACAAAAATGTAAAGAAATTCTAGTTTCTTCTTCTTTTTTCTTTTCAGTATTCTTTTTTCTTCCAGATCAAGTAATAATATGCTACTATAAATTGATGAGCTGCAGTTATATGAAGCTGGGAGGAAAATATGGCTCACAAAGGGAGAAGAACAAGCAGCAGCCAATAAGGATTATTTGGAAATCCTTAAGCTGTTGGAAGGAGAACTTGGGGACAAGATGTACTTTGGGGAGGAGAGCTTTGGGTTCGTAGACATCAATCTTATCACATTTTACTGCTGGTTTTTTACCTATGAGACTATTGGGAACTTCAGCATAGAGGCAGAGTGCCCCAAACTGATTGCATGGTGCAAAAGGTGTATGCAGAAGGAGAGTGTCTCCAAAACTCTTCCAGACTCAAATAAGGTGTATGAGTTTTGCCTTTTCTTGCAGAAGTATTTTGGTGTGGCCTAGACTTACACCTTCGGTGAAAGGAAAGGGCACTGCTTAATCAATATGTTATGGCCATACTAGAGTGTCTCCTGCCTGCTTGTGTCTCGCGTGGTTGGACACTTCTGGTGTGTCTTGATATGCAGCCACTTTGATGTGTCTGCTTGTTCTTACGGGTGAAAATAACGGGTGTGGTATAAGAACCACTACCATATATTTTATGATCATACATCGAGATTAAATCTCTGCCTTTGGGTTTAGTTCTTTTCCATTGCTGTTAGTTTTTTTGTTTTAGATTCATTTACATGTACTCTGCAACAACTTTGCCTTTGGGTTTATGAATGAATGTTTCTTCGACCAGAGGAAAAATGTAATGCTACTAAAAAAATTCAAAGCAAGTGACAAAGTTTTCTCATTGTTTTTCTTTTCTTTTGTAGTTTGTATAAATTGATACTTGATCTACTGCTCATGAGTTATGACAAAAAATGAAGTAGTCATTGAAGCCGTTCTTCGATTTAACATTTTCAAATTTGGGTCAGAATCAAGGGACATTTTTTTTACACAAATTTTAACACATGTTTTCAGTCTTTAGATTTTAAAATATTCGATGGTATAGATTAGTTGTGGGAATGATATCAACATTCCCAGTGGTGATGTGGCAATTGACATGATACTCCATATTTTCCAATACAAATTATAATTACAAAATAGAAAGAAATCAAAAAAATTTATTAAAAAAGAAAACAAAATTGAAATATGGGGAACGTTAACAGAAGAATGAATTTAGGGTTTTTAAGAAAAAAAAAAACATAAGAATGAAGAATCCAAAATAAGACGAAAGATAGAACTTGGTTTCCAGTTCCCGATTTCAGTTCACAATTTCAATGCAGAGTTTAGATGCCTAATTGCATGCTTGAGGTATCTAGGTTTTTTTCTTCTTCTTTTTGATAACATATTATTGTTTAGGGTTTAGGCATAGATCGAATTGCATGGTTGTAATATATGATTCAATAAACCTGTTTAGAGTTGAGAAAATTTGTGTTTTAAATTCTTTACTTCAAAATTTGGGAAAGGAACACCTCTTTCTCTCTTTTAAGATTCTAAGACCTATGTCGGCTATATAGTCTAAGGCATCCACAAGAAACATGTATATATGGGATACAGATGGATGTATGATTCCGTATATATATGATTTCAATTTAAAAATTTAGATACATAATCCATGCAATTCGATCCACCCCAGAATCCTAAATTGAAGGCTTAACTGTCAATAACTTGGGAACTCGGTTTCTTCCTTCTTCCTTTCTTTCTGGGTTCTTCATTCTTATGTTCTTATTTTTTTTCTTAGGCTTTTGTTCTTTGTGTGTAGCAATCTCCAGGTCTTAGTTTTGTATTTTCTTTTAACAAAAACAGTTTGATTTTTTATTTTGTTTTTCTGTATTGTAGTTATAATAGGTGTTTCCGTTCAAACCCGTAGGCCTGACAGAAGCACAATGATAAAACTATAAATAGACACGGGCAAATATAGTGGTTCACCGTGCCATCGGAGGGCACGGCTACGTCCACTTGGAATATAGTATGATCGGCCGATAAGCCATCGGGTGGTGGTTACATGCCAAGAGTAGCAAGTATCCAAGATCCCTAACTCTAAGGGAGAAGCCTTCTATTTATAAGGAAGGAGGCTTCCCACCTCTACTGCATCTCCAAATGTGGGATGCAAACATACTATTACATATTTCCCTATTCTGGAGGCTACTTCAGGTGCCCGATGGCACGCCCTCCAGGTGCGGCACCGGTGATCTCTAACATTGAGAATGTAGCCGGGGTAGCGGTCTATCCGAGGCATGCTGGAAGTAGGGCATATCAGGCCGGTTGCACGGTCCACGAGGTCGCTGAATATGCTTGGCGGTGCACCATATATGTCCCCAACAAGTCCCCCAAGTTCCCGAGTAAGAGTGCAATCTTACTTGGGGAGTTAATCATCATGTGCTGCCAAGCGTAGGTGGTGATTGAGTCACCCCTACTACCACCAGTCCCCCAAGTCCCTAAGTGAGATTAGACTCTTACCGGGCGTTCGAATGCCGAATCCCACCCCTCCGCTCGAGTGTTACTGATGTGTTCCTAGTAATAGTCCCCCAAGTCCGTGTTGGAGATTTGACTTGGCCGGGAGTGATGTTTCCTTGCTAGTGTCCTCCGTGTTTAGTCTTGCTTGGGGGTGTACTGAGGTGCCGAGTTCTGATCCGCACTGTCTGTGCTGGGTTCTGATCCGCACTGTCTGTGCAATATTTTCCGGAGGCAAGCTGATTGGATTATCGGGTTCCGGAACGGCGGTGGGTGCCCAGGGAGGATCCGGGTTTGACCGGTCCTGACTCGTTGAAGCTTGATCGGGCAGAGCCGCTGCTGAACAGAGCCGAGCCTGTTGAATCTAGGGTGTCCCGCTGGCTGAGGTGATTGCTGAACAGGACCGGGCCTGGTGAATCTGGGGTGACCCGCTGGCCGAGGTGATTGCTCAACAAGGCCTGTTGAATCTGGGGTGACCCGCTGGCCGAGGTGATTGCTGAACAGGACCAGGCCTGTTGAATCTGGGGTGACCCACTGGCTGAGGTGAACCGTTGGCCCGCTAGCCGAGTTGGCTGCTGAACAAGACCGGGCCTGCTCTGGCCCTGGAAGTGGCCTAATGGCACTGGGCTTGTTCCCCAAGTCCGTGCTGGAGTTGGGACTGTCCGTTGGGATAACTCAGTTGGTGCAACCGGTTATGCCGTAGGAAAGTGAGCGGTAAGCTGGTACCGGCTCGATCAATGGAATGCATTTTGTCGTTGGAATGCCTTTGGAATACCGTTGGAATGCCTTTTATTGTTGGAATGCCTGTTACCGATGGAATGCCTTTGGAATACCGTTGGAATGCCTTTTGCCGTTGGAATGCCTGTTACCGATGGAATGCCTGTTACCGTTGGCGTGCAATATCGAAATGCGGTATATATATCGCTTCCAATACATCCCCCAACTCGAATAGGGACTTGGCCGGGAGTTCGAGTTTTCCCGTTGGTTTGTGGCGGGGTGTAGCGGCCATGTTATAGCACCGGTCAGCACCCGCTGATTCATCCCAGCCTGTGTTGGAATAAGCATGGGGTAATGTGCTGGGTTACGAGCCTGCGGGGAGACCTGTTGGGTACAAGCCAACATATCTACCGGTGGGGTGTTGCGACCATATTCTTGCACCGATCAACACTCGCTAATACTTCTCACCCTGAACGTTACAGGTGTGAGGTGAGGTGCAGGGTTACAAGCCTGCAGGGAGACCTGTTGGGTACAAGCCAACAGATCTGCCTAATGGGATGTTGCGGCCATGGTGTTGCACCGGTCGGCATCCGCTGGGTTTATAAAGCCCAATGGAACCGAAAGCCCTGAGGCTTGTCCGTAGGAATATGTCGATTTTTCAACCGGTTTATTCCGTAGGAATGTGTCCGAAAGCCATGCACTGAAATGCTTGTACCGTGGTGCGATGCATTGTAATGCGATGCATTGAAATGCGTGCACTGTAGTGCGATGCATTGTAATGCGATGCACTGAAATGCGATGCATTGTAATACTGAAATGATCGACCGATGCATAATGATATGCGCAACACTGATAAGCGCATAATGATATGCGTGCAACGATGCATACTGATATGATCGTGCAATGCTGAAATGATCAACCGATGTATAATGATATGTGCAGCACTGATAAGCGCATAATGATATGCGTGCAACAATGCATACTGATATGATCGTGCAATGCTGAAATGATCGAATGGAAGCATGTAATGCTCGATGTTTTGAGAGTGCATGATATATGCCTCCGGTGTGGTTGGCTTACCCTTTCGTGTTGTTATACCTCGGCCAACCACACACGAAAGACCATGTTGCTATTGCAAAGAAAAGCTAAAATTGTACCGTTCCAGCAGGTAATTATGCGCACACATTTATCGCATGTTTAATGTATCAACATACCCAAAGCAATCATGTGGAGATATAATGATATGAAATGTGGTACTTATCTTTGGAGAAGCTGCCGGGTGTTTGAAAAGCCTGCGAGAATGGTTCCCGGGTTGCCCGGTGCTTGCCTAGGCATAGAATGGGTGTACTGAGCAGATTAGTGGGCTGCTGACCCGTTGGGCCCGTTGGGCTTGGTTGACCGGGTGGCTGACCTGCTGGACTTTGTCCCGGAGAGTAGTTTGACCGGGCTGAACTCGTTGGCCGGCACCTACTGCTAGCCCGCTGTCTTGGATGGACCTGCTGACCTGCATGTTGGCCCATTGACCGGGCTGCTGGCAGCAGGTTTCTTATGAACTCTGGGTCCGGAGGACTGGCCTACTAGTCAGTGACTGGTGAGTTTTCTTTTCTGGAATGATTGATCTCTACCCGCTGGTAGAGCAACAAAACTTTTCGTAGAGGTTCCCACAGACGGCGCCAATTGTTTTCGTTCAAACCCGTAGGCCTGACAGAAGCACAATGATAAAGCTATAAATAGACACGGGCAAGTATAGTGGTTCACCGTGCCATCGGAGGGCACGACTACGTCCACTTGGAATATAGTATGATCGGCCGATAAGCCATCGGGTGGTGGTTACATGCCAAGAGTAGCAAGTATCCAAGATCTCTAACTCTAAGGGGGAAGCCTTCTATTTATAAGGAAGGAGGCTTTCCACCTCTACTGCATCTCCAATGTGGGATGCAAACATACTATTACATATTTCCCTATTCTGGAGGCTACTTCAGGTGTCCGGTGGCACGCCCTCCGGGTGCGGCACTGGTGATCTCTGACATTGGGAATGTAGCCGGGGTGGCGGTCTATCCGAGGCATGTTGTAAGTAGGGCATATCAGGCCAGTTGCACGGTCCACGAGGTCGCCGAATATGCTTGGCGGTGCACCATATATGTCCCCAACAATAAGTATTGGAAAATATGGAGTGTCATGTCAATTGCCACATCACCATTGGGAATGTTGATATTATTCCTACAACTAATCTAGACCATTGAATATTTTAAAATCTAAGGACTGAAAACATGTGTCAAAATTTGTGTAAAAAGAATGTTTCTCAATCAAGGATGCTTGATTCCAGCCCCCCATGATCGACACTACTAAATTCAATATCAAGAAATTATGAGGTTATATTTCTTCATTAAAACAAAGAATCCCATAACGAAACCTGGGTAGAAGGTGCTAGGGCTGGGCGTGGGCCGGGCCGAGCCCAAATTTTACAAAACCAGATTCAAAGCCCGACACCTTCGAGCCGAGCCGAGCTGAGCTTTTCAGAGAATGAGGACCAGCCCGAACCCGATCATTTCGGGCCGAGCCGAGCTTTTGGGATTTTTTGGGCCAAGCAAGACGCCGACAGCCGCCCTGTCGTCGCCGACGCCGGGACCATTCCTTACGTCGCCGAGACTCTGTTCGGCTCCTGCCCCGACTTCCAAGACGACGTCGCCGCCACGCTCCTCAACATCTGTAGGGCCGGTGGGGCAGGTCTGGGAGGAGTTGGGGCATTTGGAGTTGACTTGGGGGCAGAAGCATTTGGGGTTCTTACAGAGGTAGCGGGAGGAGGAAAGTTTTGGGATGAAGGTGGGGTCGATGTTGGGGAAGATGCAGCGAGAGCAGAGGTAGCAGGAGGTGCAGGGGAACCAGACGAGGCTGCTGCCGGTGTCCATGACGAAGGTGGAGGTCTGGGGAGGAGTGCCGAAGCTGAGGGGATGGAGTAGCCGCCATAGCTGCAGGAGAGGAGGTTGAGGGTTTGGATTGGATCTGAAGGTGTGGAGGATGGGTGGGTTGAGAGTGGGGAGAGGGGGAGGGTGAGCTTGGAGGAGAATGCGAGGAGGAAAAGGGAGAAATGGCTTAGGTTAGGTTTGGAACTATCTGTTTTTTTTTTAATTTTTTTTTTATATATATATTAAAAAGTCCGGCCGGGCCGGGCTTTTGGTCCTAAAAAAATTCAAGCCCGAGCTCGGACCGACATACACATCTTCGGGCCGGTCCTTCCTCGGGCTGGTCCGTGAAATTTTAGGGCTCGGCCCTTGTCGGGCTTTTTTCGTCGAGCCGGGCCGGGCTTTCGGTCCTTCGGGCCCAAACGCCCAGCCCTAGAAGGTGTCATCCGTCGGTTTAAATCGGTGATATAAATGGATCGCACAATTAGAGGCTTGTGGGTGGGGTCTCCTCTTCGGCATCGCCATTTGTTGAACGAGGCATCGATGTTTCTTCTTCGACATGTGTAGTAGGTATGGCTGCGAGTTCTATTATGTGTATTTGGTTTCGTTTTTCTTTGAAGATATAAATTCGATTCTACAGTACAGGTATAATTTGCCTGTGAGTCCGACATTTTTACATTTGTGGGGGGTGTGTACTCTTTCGGATAGGTTGATTAGTTGAAAAAAGATTTGTATGTGCAGTAGGTAATTTGGGTTTTGCATTGAGTTTCTATGCAATAGGTAATTTGGGTTTTGTATTGTGTACACCTATGTTATAGAATCTAACCACAAATTATTTCATAATATACCATCTGAAAATTATTAGTAGCAGTTGAATATAGAAATTAAAATATAGAATAAAATCTAACGCACCTTGAAAAAAGGAAAATTAGCCACACCCGTCTGTTGAACGAGGAAAGTATGTAAGAAGGCTAAATAGCCTCGGAGAGCTAAAGGAAGAAATGTTATCAATGGGAAAAGATAAAATTAAGGGCCAATTTGACAACTTTTAAGGAATTTAATCGTGTTCATTAAGACATAAATAAAAATTACATGAGTTCATTCTCTTTGTTTGACTCTTCGTAACATAAATTTCTGCCCGCTAATTCACTAAATTAAAGCTTTAATTTTTACGTACATTTATGTTTTAGACCTGTTACATGTTAATTAAATTGGAGAAATTGTGGCAGCTATATTTATAAAGAAACTTTTCTTTTTAAACCAGAAGGGCAAAAAGGTGAACAAAAAAAATACAATGAAAAATGTTAATTATATAAACAAACTCTATAAGGAAGGTTGAAATATGTATTGGGTGTAACGTAAAAAAAAAATTAAGTGTGGGTTTTTTTATTGTTGTTGTTGAAAATGATGGATATATTCCAACAGCAAAAGCCATACGATCGAATTATGCCTGGTCAAACGGGAGCCGGGCTCCACTACAAACTAAAAGTTGCAAAACAAAAAACAACAAAACGAAATAAACGAAACCAAAATCCGAATAAAGAAAACGTCCAAACAAACGAACAACAAACTACAAAAGCAAATAACCATCATGATAGTAGAGAGGACTCCACCAAAACCCTCAGGCCTAGAGACCACACGGTGTACATTTCAAGTGAAGGTAGAGCGACGCTCTCTATCCTCATGATGGGATCTTGTTGCAGCTGTTGCTCGGGATCACTCCTCATTGGTTCTGTCTCCAACCTCAGAGGCCGACCCTGGCTCCATCGAACCCCCACATGCATGTTCACCTTCTTCAGGCCCAGACGTCCCACTGAAAACCCGAAAAAATCTCGGTTCGAGCCAAGCCCAATTTTTTTAAGGACCGGCCCGAAAACATGAATCTCGGTCCGAGCTCGGGCCCTGTTTTTTTTGGGACAGAAAGCTCGGTCCGGCCGGAAACGAAGTTCAGCCCTTAGTCAAAGTGCCCAGGCCTGAATTCAGAAATTGTGGCAGCTATATTTATGAAGAAACTTTCCTTTTTAAACCAGAAGGGCAAAAAGGTGAACAAAAAAAAATACAATGAAATATAAACAAACTCTATAAGGAAGGTTGAAAAATGTATTGGGTGTAATTTTAAAAAAAAAATTGGGTGTGGTTTTTTTTTGTTGTTGTTGAAAATGATGGATATATTCCAACAGCAAAAGCCATACGATCGAATTATGCCTGGTCAAACGGGAGCCGGGCTCCACTACAAACTAAAAGTTGCAAAACAAAAAACAACAAAACGAAATAAACGAAACCAAAATCCGAATAAAGAAAACGTCCAAACAAACGAACAACAAACTACAAAAGCAAATAACCATCATGATAGTAGAGAGGACTCCACCAAAACCCTCAGGCCTAGAGACCACACGGTGTACATTTCAAGTGAAGGTAGAGCGACGCTCTCTATCCTCATGATGGGATCTTGTTGCAGCTGTTGCTCGGGATCACTCCTCATTGGTTCTGTCTCCAACCTCAGAGGCCGACCCTGGCTCCATCGAACCCCCACATGCATGTTCACCTTCTTCAGGCCCAGACGTCCCACTGAAAACCCGAAAAAATCTCGGTTCGAGCCAAGCCCAATTTTTTTAAGGACCGGCCCGAAAACATGAATCTCGGTCCGAGCTCGGGCCCTGTTTTTTTTGGGACAGAAAGCTCGGTCCGGCCGGAAACGAAGTTCAGCCCTTAGTCAAAGTGCCCAGGCCTGAATTCAGAAATTGTGGCAGCTATATTTATGAAGAAACTTTCCTTTTTAAACCAGAAGGGCAAAAAGGTGAACAAAAAAAAATACAATGAAATATAAACAAACTCTATAAGGAAGGTTGAAAAATGTATTGGGTGTAATTTTAAAAAAAAAATTGGGTGTGGTTTTTTTTTGTTGTTGTTGAAAATGATGGATATATTTTAACGGCAAAAGCCATACGACCGAATTATGCCTGGTCAAACAGGAGCCGGGCTCCACTACAAACTAAAAGTTGCAAAACAAAAAACAACAAAACGAAATAAATGAAACTAAAATCCGAATAAAGAAAACGTCCAAACAAACGAACAACAAACTACGAAAGCAAATAATCATCATGATAGTAGAGATGACTCCACCAAAACCCTCAAGCCTAGAGACCACACGGTGTACATTTTAAGTGAAGGTAGAGCGACGCTCCCTACCCTCATGATGGGATCTTGTTGCAGTTGTTGCTCGGGATCACTCCTCATTGGTTCCATGTCAAACCTCAGAGGCCGACCCTGGCTCCATCAAACCCCCACATGCATGTTCACCTTCTTCAGGCCAGACGTCCCACTGAAAACCCGAAAAAAATCTCGGTCCGAGCCGAGCCCAATTTTTTTAAGGACCAGCCCGAAAACGTGAATCTCGGTCCGAGCTTGGGCCCTGTACACACAAAGTCTCCTCTCCTGAGTCTCTCCAACACCCCACCCCCCCCCCCCCCCCCCCCCCCCCCCCCCAAGTCTCCACTCATCCTCTTCCAGAAATTCCACGCCGGCCTGCACCGTCGTCTCCTCTCTCTGACCCAACAACCTCCCCGTCCAGACCCAAACCCTAGTAAGTCTGATTTGGACCGGGTCGCCTCCAAGTCCATCTTCTCCGGTAAACTCTGCCTCAAAATCGCCCCTAGCCTGCTGGCGGAGCCCTCCGCGACCATGCCCTGTCCCGCTGCGCCTCCCTCATCTCCGGCCTCTTCACCTGCCTCATCCCAAGCGCCCTACGTTTGGTCCCGAAAAATCCCTGAAAACCCGGCCTGGTCCCCATCTTCAAAAAAGCTCGGCTCGGCTCGGTTCGGCCCGAGGGTGTCGGGCTTTGGAAATTTTGGGCTCGGCCAGGCCCGCGCCCAGCCTTAGCCCCAGATGACGACGCCATAGAGTCAAAGTTCAGATTCATTGCCGGTTTCTTGTTCTTACTCCCTCTGGGATGTCCACGCTTCTTCGGAGATTTGCGAGCGAGACCAATGGAGCCATCATTGCCCACCATGAATCCTAGATCTTCAAGTCTAAGTTCCAGAGGAATAATCTCCAAGCAGTGCTTGGAATGCTTACCAAAAATTGAATCCTCCTCATCCCTGGTACACTAGACTCCTACCACCGTCGATGAAGATGGAAACTCCGGTACTTCCCGAATCTATACCTGGCGTTTTTCCTTCGGAAACAACCCCAAAGAGATGAAAGCGAAGGAAAGGAGGACTTAGGCATACCTGGGACCGAGTTTGCCCTAAATACCATCACTGGAGGCACATCAGCTTGAGAGGCGATGATGTTGGAGCTCGGCTGCTCTTCCGCCCTCCGCTCCCTCACTCGAGCAAGCCTGCCCTCCATGATCAATTCGAAATCAGATGCGACATCTCCCTAGCAACCGCTCATAACTTATATTCCACCTTGATAACATCAGAAGGGGAAACCTTAAGCCAGCGTTCAGCTTTCACCGAGCATTAAGTGGAAGGACAAGTCGAACCCTAGCGATGCCTCTGTTCAGAGCAGCAGTGTCGACCTAAATGACAAGACTTATCGTCTCCCCGACAAGGCGAACAGTAGCCACAGTTGAGAGCGTCGGTGGTAAACATGTGATTACAATTTAATCCAAATAAAGTCAAGAGGGACCACTGCTTGATGTCTGAGAAACCATCGTAATCGTTAAGGATTATCATGGCCCTTTGAAAGCTCCACGGACCTCTCTTCTTAACCCTAGACAGATCACGCTTGTTGTTGAAACGTGAAGAGAAACATATCTGCCTGTGCCGCTACCCTCCACAGGAACCGAATTTTTCCACATAGAACGCACTACAACTGCTGAAAGAATCAAAAGCCACTGCCTTGGCTGTGTTGAGGCGTCCAACCAAATAAAACCGAGGTGCAACAAAACCTTTCTCCGGACACCGGAGATCCCTGAGGTCCACCGGCTCTTCCTCCTTTCCGAGAGAGAGCTTGGACACCAGACCTGCAGTCATGGAAGCTACCGAAGTCGTCAGTGCTGTCATTAGAGTCGCGCCGCTAAGCTATTCTCAAAACCCTAATTTGGGTGTGGGTTTATCTTGAAATGAGGCTCGAAATATGGGTTTATCTCTAATTTTCTCTACAAAAAATAAAAATATTCATTTGAGCGCACACTAAAATAATATGAATGCGAATTTTGATGCAGTAATTTGAACATCGTATCATAAAAAAAAAATTAACAATGGTTGGAGAGGTGTAAATCCTTCCAAATTCTATTGCAAGGTCACAATTTTTCAGTGCGGAATAACACTACACATTTTCAAGATGTTGCTTCAATGCACTCAATTATCGTGTGGGATCCTATTGTGTAGGGCTGGGCATTTGGTCCCGAAATCTCGATTCCGTCCCTAAATTTGTCGAGGCGGGACGGATTCAAGTTTGAAAAATGCATATCCCGTCCCGTCCCGATCCCGTTTTAAAACGACGAGACGGAATCGGGATCAGCTAAATAAATCTCGTCCCGTTCCGTTCCGTCCTAAATTTCAAATTAAAATAATTAATGATTATATATATATTTTGAGTAGATCTCAGCCGTTGATATCATAAAAACTAAAAAAAAAAAAATAATAAAGAACATCAGCGTTGATAACTTGATATCTCTCTCTCAGACCTCTCAGACCTCTCTCACTCTCTCAGACTCTCACTCTCTCCCTTATCCTCTCCCTCTCCCCTACCTCCGAGCAGCAGCCCACGTTGACGAAGAGCACCTCACACTCTCACTCTCACTCTCTCCGTATCCCGTTCCCGCTGACCTCACCTCTCCCCCTGGGTCTCTCTCCCTCAGACGCTCTCACTCTCACAGTCGCCGCCGCCAGCAGCGATCCCTAGCCACAACGGATTCTCGATCCGACGACGAGGAGCCCGGTTAATTTCTTTTCAGATTTTGGATCCGCCGCCAGCACCTTCTTTATTCCGGCTCACCGGCGGCCTCGGTTTCGTCGGCTCCGCACTCTGCCTGGAGCTCATCCGACGAGAAGCCCGTAAAGTCCGAGCTTCCTCCCCTTGACCTGCGAATCTTCCTCAGACTTAAATTGAGCTTTGGACTGCTGACCCCGAACCTGAACCTCTAAGTAAGCATTTCTAGTTGGGTATCTGGAAGTGGAGAGAGCATATAGGTTGCTATGTGTGCAATGAGTGAAACTGAGGCAGAAAACATTAGAACTTTTAAGCTAGTCAGGACCTCTGAGCAGCAGCCCACCCTTCCTCCTCCTCGATCAAGGCGTGATCTCCTCAGTCCTCACCCTCTTCAACCAAGGCGTGTATTTCATCTCTTACTCCCATTATCTCTCACCCTCTTCTCCCCTCTTCATAGTTATAGTGATTTTTCACTCTGTGATTGTTATTTAACT